>PVLA01003708.1:167526-202610 GCA_004027455.1 Hydrochoerus hydrochaeris
CATTGCCTTTGTTTGTGAAATTTCAATTATTCATGTAGAAAAGGTAAAAAAAAAACAAACAAACCATCTTTTAACTAAATACCAGATTATCTGGGAAATGGTTTTATGTTTCTTTTTTTAAAATTTTATTTAAAGAGAAAAAAGGAGAAAAACAATAAAAAAGGAAGAATACAGAATTTCAAAGAGAAAGAAAAAAATAAACAGTAAGAAATCACTAGTTGGTAAATTACATATTGTCTTCTAGATATAGTTGTTCAAGTTGCAAAATTAAAGCCTACAAGATGGACATTCAAACAGTGAGGCTGCAAACAGTTCTGTTCAACAATCCAACAAAAACTTAGCAACATGGTTATCAATCCTACACACTTAAACATACATGCAATTATATCTTTTAGAGTACTTTCTTTTCCTCCTTTTGCTTTTCAAGTCCATTATCTGTTTAGTTATATCATGTTTCAGCTTGCTCAGTACCTTACTGATCTGTTTTGTTATTTACTTTTATTTTTTATTTATTTATTTTAATTTTTTATTATTTTGAAGATAGCAAAATACAACAGAACAAGACGGAACAAAGCCAACTGAGATAGTGCAATGAAATTGGTACAGAAACCCTCAACAGGTTACTGGCATAACAGTAATAGGTACCATAGTATATCCCGTTATCTTCACAACAGTTGTTCTTTCAATCCGGTATAGCCAAATCAAAGGAAATACAGGACATTCTAGAACTTATCAAAACAGAACATTGAATAGAGCAATACCATTAATCAGAACAAAGCAAAACAGTGATAACAATATTTGCCTTCAAATAGATGGTAGAAGGAAATCCCCCTATTTACTACATTGCGTATGGTCAGCCTCTCAAGAGAGGTCTAGATCTCTGGCTCTCACTTGCTAACGAGGGGTGGGGCAGGGGAGTTTGATTCTCAGCCTGTGCGCCTGTAGGCTCATGGGAGCCACTGAGTGATTCTTCTGCCTCATGCCAGGGGTGCTTACCGAGAGGGCGGGCAAATTGCCTTTCTGAGCTGCCTTTTGAGTCCCTCTATGGCCCAAGCTCTGGGGCTACTGGTTCTCCTTGAAAGTGTGGTTTCTTTTTATACAATGTTCAGCTTTGCTGAGATTCCAGATCCTTTCCTTATAAAATAATGTTCTACCTTGGACCTTTTGTTATCTACCAACTTTTAGGCCAGTAGTAAATTTCATCTGGAAGGAGGCAGAATGGGAAGCTGGAGACTGATTGTTAGTAGCTGGCATCTCAGAATCAAAAAGTGATCAGAGTAAAGGAAAAACAACTGATGTCATTAAGATTTGTGACTTGCCTGTTTCAAAATTAATTGATTAAGTCTAGAATTTAACACTTTCAGGGTAATTGTAATCAGTGAGGAAAACACAAGTATATAAAAACTATTAAGTTTAATTAACATTGTCTGTAAGGCACTTAATGCTGAAAATAAAATAAACACTGTTTAAATAGTACTCTGATGTTTTTCTTAGCACCTGGACATTCATCTATAACTTCTTATTTGGGAGACGGTTAAAAAAGTCATGATCAATTTCATCACGCATTAAAATTTACAATTCCTTTAAAAAGCCAATCAGCACTGATTCATTGATTTTCTATAGAATCTCGGTACAATTTTTTGATTACTATTTTCTAGGACTAATCAGTAATGGCTCAACACTACGGGACTTGGCAGTTCCCTTAGAAGGCATCGTTCCTAGGGTTAGAGAAGCTGGTGATGCATACTGCAAAATGGGGCCTGAGTTGATGCATCACTAAGGTTTACAGGGAGGGTTATTACCTCCTGACACATGGCATAGGCCACGGGTGAGCATGAAGCTGAGAACAAATGTCTGGGCTCAGGGCCACAAGTGCTATTAAATAATTAGACTGACTAAAAGAACAGGTCTTTTGAAGGTTAGTCTGTACAAAATATACTTCATTTACCAAGGATTGCTCTGTGCTGTGAATGTGTGTTTTGCCCTGCTATGGAGGAGAGGATAGCATATTGAATGAAAGCCTCAACTTCAGAGAGGGAAAATGGATGAGTAAGTCCAAGCACAGCTGTTTACTTGCTAGCTAGTAATTTGACTTCTTTGTACCTTTAATATTAAGAGGAGAAAATAAAAGAACCAATCTTCTAGAGCTCATGAAAAATAATATGTATAAGGTTAGCCTCAGAACTGACCTTTAGTGTTTGGAGCTGGCATTCATTAAATGCTAGCACTGGTAATTATTGCCACTGGAATTCTGCTTAGCAATTTTAAAACAGATTTCCAGTGTTAGGCATCAAACATACTCAGAAACAAAGAGTAAGACTGGGAAACTCAGAATGAAGACTTGTCTTACTGAGAAATCCACCAGGAAACAATCTATGCTATATTTACCATGGTTGACCTAGAAGCTTAGGAAATTGTTATAAACACGAAATTAGATTAGGATAATAAAGACAATTCAGTGGCTAGCTGAATTCATTCACTTTTTTTGCATTCAATAGCTTTCTGACAGCTTAGTGCATACTATGTATATGCTGATGAGAAATATTAGTTGTCCCTGTCTTCCACTCAAGATTTCATTAAGGGCAGAAAGATAGAATTAATCATTATTTGTTTAAGTTAAAAATACATTCATGCAAAATTTATACTATTTTCATATTTTTTCAAAACTATAGAAAACACAGTTTGTGCTAAACAGAAGTAGCCTTTAAAATTTCAAATGTACCTCATCGTTGAACTGCCCATGCATAATGCTTATCACTTTTGTTATAGTAGGCTGATTAATTAAACAAAATATACTTATATTACCTAAATAGAACAACAAAGCAATTTATTTATATGATCCTAATTAATAAATTATCTCTACTCACAGAAATATTTCCATACCAAGCTTCAATCTGAACAAATGGACAATCACTTAAAGCAGTTCAACTAAAAAGGAAACATTCAAAATAACCCTAGAAAATAGAATCATTTTTTTTCCTGGTTTGAAGTTTCATTTGAGGGTGAAATTGACTTGAGAGCTTTCACTCCATCTTTCCAAAAGTGGTGGTAAGGGTGAAATTCAGTACTTGTACAAGGATGAAAAATTACTTCCTTCAGGGTCTGAGAATCTTCAGTTGCTGCTAGCAGATGGAAAGGTCTGGGAAATCCCTTGAATAGGAGGAGGGGCTTCCTATAGGTTTTTTGGAATAGGAGGAGGAACAGGAGATTCTTTAACTTGCCCCATGAATTGATTTCCAATGTGGAAAAAGTGCCTGGATCCCAAAATTCAGGAAGGAAGCCTGGGCTTGCTGCTCCACTCTCAAGTGGGAGAGGGTCTTGAAGGACATGAATATCCAAGATAATATCAACGTAATTTCTAGTAGACTGTACTTCTGCAACTGTTGAGCTTATGCTTCATCAAAAGGAAGCATAGTGAAGCTTGTGAGCCAGGTTAGTCCAGAGATCTCAGCAGTATGGTTTTGTCATCCATCTGGAGTGAGAATTGGTTCAGATTAAGTTGAGAGGATGAAGACATCATCTTTATGGAATCTAGATCCCGTAGAGGGGTATCTGGTCCACACTGGGTGCTTTGGACCCTGCACACCTGAACTATCCCAGGTGAACAAAGCTTCTCTCTTGGTGTTGTGATAATCCAGGGATTCTTTGGTCTTTGTAGGCAGGTCAAATGCTGAATTTGATTATCCATACTTTGAATATATTTTCTGAAAGGTCAAATGAAACACTTCAGTTAATTTTTGGTCTACTTTTTTTCTAAATTATTAGAGTTCAAAGTAGTAACCTTATTATAAGCTTCATAATGAATGACAATAATTTGATTTTTCAAAATGCTCATTAGTTTTTGTATTTTTTCCCTTAGCATCATCTTATTCTTCATAGATATCCAGCTACTCTGGGGCATGGCTTATGTTTTCCTTTGCCAACATATCTCTGTATATCACCTTTCTTCCCACCCCCTGCCTTTCTTCTTTCTTTTTCTTCCTTCATCCTCCTCCTCCTCCTTCTTTCTTTCTTCTCTACGTCCTGTTCATTGTCCTCCTTCCTCTTCCTTCTCCTTCTTTTTTTATTCTTTTGTTTTATTGGGACAGTCTCCTCCTGCAGTTCAGGCTGTTATTGAACTCACTATGCAGCCAGGTTGACCTTGAACTTGCAGCTATTTTCCTGCCTCAGCCTCCTGAGTTCTGGGATTACAGGCATGTGCCACCACACCCAGCTTTCTTTATTCTTAATTGTGTTTCTTCCTACCTCTAAGTTTTAAAAATCTTCTTGTTATAGTTTAGTCATTTTAAATGTATGTTCCCTGATTTTCTGATCTTAGTATTTTTTTGACCCTCAAGATGTATTCATTCTCTAGAGTTTTGATTTAATCTTTAAGTCTTTATTTTTATCATCTTCACTAGATTTAATATATGTTTGACAACTTGCTTTAAGAGTTTGTAAAAAAAGGTTTAGCTGAGGGGTACAAATAGTTTTTTCAAAACTCTCTTCTAATCATTTGCTTTAGTGGTCTGTAGTTTATTTCTCCTTTGTCAGCATCCAGTGACCATTTGCTATGCTCTATCTACCATCTTCAGTAGGTACTGTGATTGGAATGCATTTCCCCAAATTCACATTTTGGGACTTAATCTCCAATACAACAATACTGGGAGATGGGGCCTATTAAGAGCTGAGCTGGTTAGACATGAAGACCCTGCCCCCCACGAAGAGACCGGTGTTACAAAAGGAGTGTTAGTTATCATGGCAAGGAGTTTGGCTCTTTACCATATGATATCTGCCATGTTTATAATATAGCAAGAAGGCCCTTGACAGCGGCAGACCCTTGATCATGTACATTCCAGTCTTGAAAACTATAAGAGGAGAAACAGTTCATGGCAGGGTAGGCAGGAAGCAGCCTTCCATCTTTCTTTTCATATCCCATCTAGGATAATAAGCCTATTGGTTGGTCCTACCCCACTTAGGTTGGGCCTTCCCATTAGCCATACCCAGAACTATTCTAAGCCAATCCATGGACTGATTTCATTGTCATGGTTACACTCTTGGTCTGCATTCATGCATTCTAGATCCAGCCATCTCTGAGAAGCCCCACCAATGAGTGTATGAGGCTTTTGGGGGACATCTAGGTACAAGTCATAACACCATCCATGTCTTTCTCCCATGCTCATTTAGTTGTTCTTTACTCTTCTAACATAACTTAAAAGTCACAAGAGATTGGATAGATTTGAATCCATCTCTTGATCAGTGTTCTTATTGTGATATCAGCTCTCACCTTATATTATTTAGAATAGTTAGGCTTTTGTTCCCTCAATTATCTTTTTAATAGTTCTATTTTAACTTGAAAGAATAGGACCTATTTAACTTCTTTTTATTTCAGGCTCAGAATTCTAACAAGTTGGATAACTTCCATCAAACTGTCATTCAATGTTTCTTCTCAGAATGCCATGAATTTATCAGAAATTTTAGCTTCTTAATGGAATAAAAAATTAAATACCAAGTTTTCTTTTCCTGTAAACTTTTTAAATTTTTATTTTTATTATTACATGTTTTAATGCATAGTGATTAAACCCTCATGGAGAGTGGGCACCTTCGTCTTAATTCTTTTTATTTCCTCTGCCTCCTTCCATCCTGGTCCCCTTCCCATTTGCAAAGGCTCTCGCTTCCTGTTTCCTATTATCTACCTTGTAGTTTGCTCTTTTATTTATTCATACTTTGGGTTTCTCATATAGGAGAAACCAAGTGATATTTAAGATCGCATGTCTGATTTATTTCACTAGGCATTATGGTCTCAAAGTACATCCATTTTTCTCTAAACCACTCAAATTTACCCTTCTTTATAGTACAGTAATATACCATTGTGTATATAAATGTCACATTTTGTTTATCCATTCATCTTTTTATGAACATATAGGCCACTTAATGTCGACTTGTGTTTTTAACTGCTCATAGCACCATCATTTAGGTAATCTCTGCCTCTAAAACTTTTTTATTTTATTTTATTTTATTTTATTTTATTTTATTTTATTTTATTTTATTTTATTGGTATCAGGAATCTAACTCAGGACCTTGTGCTAGCCATGCAGGTGCTTATGCCACTGAACTGTATCCCGGCCCTCAAATAAACCTTTTCACTCATACTTTCGGGCAATGATGCCACACCCTGTGCAGTATTTCCTGACGTACCGCTTCACGGCTATCAGCAGCCACATAATACTAGTGGCTATCGCAGTGTGGTCTCCAACACACTGCAGGTGACTTATACTCAGTCTACATTCCATGCTAGGACCCAGATGGGGTAGGGTGACTAAGCAAGACTTTCACACTCTATTTCTAGTTGTGACACATCTAGAACAAGTTTATATATGAAGGGCCACCGGGCAAAGTGGGTAAGGCTGTTAAATGTCCTGAGGTGACTGGCTTTCTCTTGTAGTCAAAAATATATAAAGGTTCACATTTTCTCATACCTGTGACCTTCTCAGGATTTCTGGGCCCAAGAAAGACCCACTAAAAGACTGGTCTGCCATATAGTGGGCCAAAGCTCCTTCTGCTTTGTACTGAATTTCCTGTTCTACATTCCTAGAGATGTAATCTAGCCTCCGAATGTCCTAGAAATCTCCATACCCATGGCAACATACAGTCCAGTTCCATACTCAGTGAGTATGTGTGCATGTATGTTTATGGACATATACATGAAGAGCTTGTATTTGAATGTAAGTCTTCTAAATATCAGAACCTGTTCTGAAAAGAGAGTTATGAAGTATTGCATGAGAAAGCAAGATTGAGAGCCATTATAAGTCAGGCTGATACTAACTCCAGCGAAGGGGGATATTAGCATGGATTGGAGAAATCAGAAGAGGCCACTCAGAGGAACCAGGATTCAATCTAGACTTGAAATGATGAGGTCAATTTCATTTAGTAGAAGGACACTGTTATGGTTGTGTGTAGATCCCCCCTCAAAGCCTCATGCAGTCATATGGGGGGCAGAATTTTCAGAGGTGGCTTAATCTAGAGCGTGTGATGCTGGGATTAAAGATATATGATCAGTTTACTCATTTGGCAGCATACTGTATAAACAGTACTAAATATTGTTATGAAAAAACTACATACAAATAGATAAGCTAGAATAGTAAGGCAAAACATAAGGGAGGGATATTACCATCAACAAAGTGATATGACAAGGGATCCTCTGAAGACACCAAAATACAAACAGTTAAAGCCAAACCAGGAACAGCAGAATGTGCTGAGGACCTGTGAGGGTTATCCTTGGTGTAGACAGCAGAAGGGATGTAAAGGAGACTTCTCACGGTCCTAAAAGCTTTGAAACTCAGAAATTATCACCAAATGCTTAACCCCCAAAAGAGGTGACCATGCTATAACAAGAGAAAATGAAAAAGATTGCCATCACACTCCATAAGGACATTATTTATTCAAAAAGAGGAAAATTAACTGCAAATGAAGCCCTATCAGAAAAATAAGACATAAAGCTGAAAAAAACTCTGCTTACTCTTACAAAAGGAACTAAAATTAATTAAGAACAGTACGGAAATTATCAAAATGTATCACAATTTAAAAGTAGAAAATCTCTGAAACGACATGATTAGAAGCCAGCATGATGTGAAATTGTTCTGTCAGAGTTCAAGGGGAAAATTGAAGAACTAAAGAAAACACTTCAGAATAGCGAAGTAATGGGAAGAAACATGATAGACTAACTAGCAGAGAAGAGTAGATGATTAAAAAAAAAACTCTAGAGAATGGAAAGGAGAAAAATGGAAGAAATTAAAGACTATGTAAAACAAAGTGGGGATATAGCTCGGCAGCATGGCGTCTGTCTGGTGAGCTTACAGTCCTGAGTTTGATTCCCTGTTCCCAAAAAATTTTTAAATTAAAAAAAGGTCTAGAGTATGAGCAAAGAAAATCCAACATATGTATTAGTAGAATCCCCAAAGAAATGCCTAAAGCAATAGTATAGAACAGTTTTTACAAACAAAATGAAACAAAATAAAAACAAAACAAAGATAGCTTTCCTGCAATGAAAGGTGGCTGAAGCCCCCCTATGGAAAGAGCACACCATGTCTTGGCCCAGATGGTCAACACCAAGAGGAATGCTCCTGAAACTGCAGGACTTTAAATATAAAGGAGGCATCCTTTTGGCACCCACTAGAAACAGATCAAGTCATTTAATAAGTAAGATGGTTGTATAACGTATCATCCAAAGTGATATGCTTTTGAGGGTCACCATTAATAACTGTGCTGAGAAACAGACATAGACACAGGTTGTCTCTGGCTGACAGAGAAGTAATATTACCCAATTATAAAGAAGATAAGCAATATACAATCACTATTAAAGGAAATAAAAGCATAGAAAATAAAGAAGACCCATCAGAGTAAGCATTAGTAGAATTCAATATGGTCTCTAAATATCATTTCCTACTAAAGAAACAAAATTTTCCGGGAGAAACAGCTGATTTTGGGTGTAGGGGAAGTGACACCAGTAATACCTTGCTGTCAGGAAGAAAGAAATCTATGGAAAGAATATGAGCCCACAATGCAATCACTACAGTGAAATCCAGCTTTTGACAAGCTGTGTAAATGCTTGTATGCGCTCAGGAATTCTGTCTCAAGAATGCTGTGTTATGGCTTCTATCTAGATGACCTCCCAAAAACTTGTATCTAGGTGACCTCCCAAAGCTTCATGCACTCTGAAGTGGGGCTTTTGAGATGTGTTTGGGCGTGCAATGACTGGATTAGACTACTGACTGGTTAGCATGGATTCTGAGCGTGGGTAATGGGGAGGCCCACCCTGAGTGTAGGTGACATCACTCGGTAGTCTTGAAGCTTGGATGGAATAAAAAAGTGAAGGATGCTGCTGTTTCCTTCCTACCTGTCAAAATGTGGACTGTTTTCTCCCCTTCCACACCTTCCTGCCTTAGAGCCAACCACCTATAGACTGAAACTTCTACAAACTATGACCTAAAATGGAGCCTTCCTCCCTTGATTTGTGGTTCAGTATTATGTCCCAGAAATGAAAAAGTAACTAAGACCTGATGAATCTTTGAAGAGGACTTATTTGGATTTTAAAAAGAAAAGGAATATTTCCTTTATGTGCTACTTTCTTGTTGCTGAGGCAAAAATTCCTGACACCCACAAGTTAGAGGAAGGAAAGTTTATTTTGGCCCACAGTTTTGGCTCATAGTTGGCTGGATCCAAAGCAGTGTGGCATGGCAGAGCTACACAGCTGAGGAAAAACACCTCGTGACATGATGGCAAGGCCCCCAAAATAAGGCCAGGTTACCTAAAGTACTCACAAACTGTGAAAAGCCACAAATTTCAAATATGCTCTGAAAAATGCCTACAAATACCTATTTTTATAGTTAAACCCTAAGTATGCTATGTCTCCCATAATTATGTAATTTAATCTAATAAAATACTATATTAATAAAGGTTTTGATGGTGTAGGGGATTTTGGTGTCATTTTAGAGATCTTGGGACTTTAAGAAGATCAAAACAGAGAACCCTCAAAATAGCTCTATGTGGTACAGCGACCTGTTATGATGTGGGAAAGCGGCGGCATCTCCCAGAGGTGGGTTACAGACAGCATCCAGTCAGAAGCAAGGAGAGCTGAACAGTGCTCTCAGGGGTCTACCAGCACTCCTCCTGCCAAAAAAAAAAAAAAAAAAAAAAAATTGTGGAATCTATTTGCAATTTCTACGAAATTATGGGGTTCTCACAAACAAGTATTAGTCAGATTCTAAGGAAAAATCCGCAAATGATTGAGACCACAAACTCTGAACCACAGCTTCACAGGGGTTTTCTGTACTTAAAACGAGAGAACATGACAGCCTGAAAATGAGCCAAAGAAGTCACACCAAAGAGCCATAAAAGAAACCACCATAGCTCCCTAGCAGCAGAAAAAAATTAAATACCAAGGCAAAAATGATTATAAAGGATGAAGAGAGCCCACAACCTTATTTAAAAGTTGTAATAGCTGATAGGGAAGATACAGTTACCACAAACTTCCAGATGCTGAACAATGTAGCCTCAAATATGTAAGCTGAAACATAGTCTATGAGGTTCTAGTTGCTTCAAATATGAATTAATGTACTATTATAATTTATCTGGACCACAGTTATGTTTGATTCTCAACACAAACTTCAGTTACGCTGCTAATGTTAACTTTATAGCACCCTATTTTTAAATAGAAATTAAAATATAGAGTAAGCCTAAAAGTTACAGTCAGTTAAAATAATTGGCCTCAGGAAGCGGGGTATGTGGGGGGAAACATGCTGATTCACCCATGTTTCCAGCCTCTGCCTGCTCCTTGGCCACAGTGAAGGCATCTGTAGGTCCAGACCTCCCCACACTAAGAACAAGGTGGATTCGGGCAGAAAGCAGTGAGCATCTTTGCTCCGCACTATCAGGCTCACTACCAGTCAAATTTGGCATCCTCATTCTTCTGTCTTGGACGTACCAGTCTCCTCCTATAGGCATTGATGTTGGCTCCCAGTTAATGTTTCTTAATAGCCAGCTACCCTGCCTCTGAGCAGTCCCTGGACTCTGATGAGTGTATACCATTTGCCATGTGAGAGTGCCCATTTTCTTAACTGGCCAAATCAGTGAAAAGTTATAGAAATACTCATTAGAAACAGTAGTTGCTGAACAAAAACAGCTGTCTCTGTCAGTACTGCCGTGGGTCAGAGTCCCTAGTTCTGCCCTGTTGCTGTGGGTGGAGGTCTAGGGCCAGTGCCTGCCAGGTACCTGTGCACACTTACCAATCCCCATGTTTGTCAGCTGCAGTTCTAGACCGCTACACTACTTCCAGAGCATCAGTGACTTTGACATGAGTGTCACCCTGGCTTCCACTTGTCTAATCTACCACTTGTTGAAAGGTTAACTGCATTAAATTCCTAATGCAAAACATCTACCTATGCCAAGCCTGACAGGAGATCACATGATGAATAAACCTTTTTTGTACAAAGGCCCTAGAATAGGAAACTACTATATAGTGGCAGATTGACAGAAAACCCAAATATGAGTATATGTGGAAGCATGCTTTTTTCTCACTTGCAGGTTTTAAGTTATCATTTAAAGGTTGCCTAAACATTATTCTATACATTTGCACCAATGTTCAGGAAAACACTTTAAATTGTCACTTTAGTTAAATGGTAATCAGTGGGCCACAGCTTTAGCCCATTGGCAATTTTCAAAGCAATTCATTTGAATGCTACACATCTGCCTGCCTTGCACTTAAAAGGGATCCCATTCAGAAACAGCCTTAGCAGCCTAGGCACATCCACCTCCCACTGCACGGGCTTCTCACCAGGCCCATCACCTTTGCTGCAGAAGAGACAGAAGTGCATCCTCTGCCCACACCGGAAGTTACTCACCTCCAGGACTCTTTGAGTCTCCCCGAGCATGTGCCTACAATCCCTGGAACTAGTGGTTTTCATTCTCCAAGTGAAGCAGAGAGCTCAAGATTTAGTTTCTTTCATTTCACATGTTTGGCAAATACATTTCTACGCCATGTAAGTCTTGAAGTTAATTTAATAATAATAAAAAAAAAATTAGCAGAGCCCAGGTGCATGGAGTCTGGGACAGTGGTATACCCTTCCGGGAGAGGCTGGGTGGTAGATATGGGTCATTGTGTGTGGTAGTTCCAATCTCCTGTGGCTGGCAGTACAAAGTGCTACAATTGGTATTACCTCTTGGTAAGTGGATGCCAGCCTGGGTGGCACCACTAATAATGTGTGTTGAAGCGACTGTTATTCTCTCATGCAAAGTGATGCTGATGTCTTGCACATCATGAATCACCATGATCCTGTCTAGAGAAGGTTTCTCACCACAAAAGGAAGGGTTTTACCCCATCATTTCAAGCATATCTGTGCTGCTCCTATAGAGTATGGCAGGGCTTTTCTTTTGTTTGTGAATATCTGGTTTGTTGGGATTACTTGAGTTCCCAATTATGGAACTGGTAGCAACAATTTTCTTGCCCCTGACAGCTGTTCTTGCAGATTTGTGGGATGCAATTTTATCTTCCTTGAGGTCACTCTCTGCAGTGCTGCCCTGACTCTTCTTCAGATTGGCAACAGCTATAGGAAGAGCAGGTCCAACACCTTCAGGGTGGGGCGTCTGAGCTTGCTGTGAGACACGCTTGTGTGCACTTCGTGGCCAGCAGCCCAGCTAGTGCTTTTCACTGTATGGCCACGAAAGGCATCTGCTGGCCCTGGAGTGAGGGGAGTCTGGATCAGATTTCCTTTGCAGCAAAAAGTAAGTAGTCGAGCTTTCATCACATTTCCTTTCTAAAAGAGATTCGTGGATTCCTGTTTCAGAGTATCCCATAGAAATCATATTTATTCTTTTAGGGTCTGAGATGTCTAGCTCTTGTTCAGTGAATGATTGTAGTTCATCTCCCTCATACCCTTCACTTATCCACTGGTCACTCATGATTCATTTTAGAGTGTAAGGCTTCTTTGGGTTAATAATGAGGAATCATTTGAGAAACTATGCACAGTCTCTGGATATGTATGGAGGGATTTCATATCTTCCTGTGATGTTGCTGATCACCACTTCCTTCACATTTCACCCATCAGAAGGGAGTGAAGCACTGACTAGAGTGTAGAACATCACACCGAGACTCCACACGTCACTGTCCAGACCCTGGTCCTTCTTGCTCAGGATGACCTCTGGGGCCACATATGCAGGAGTGCCACAAGATGTTTCTAGTTTCTTGCCAAAAGTAAATTCTGTGCTGAATCTAAAATCTGTGTCTTTGATGTCCGTGTCCCTTTCTGGGAGTGTGTTCTCTGCCTTCAGGTCTCTGTGGGCTGTCCCCGTGTCAGGGCAGTATTGCACAGAGGACAGGATCTATGGAAACTTTGCTCTTGCTCTCTTTCATCCATTCTCCCATGGATCACTAAATATTCACACATCTCACTACCTTTTGCATATTCTGTTATCAAGTAAAATGCCTTTTCAGTTTATATAACTTCAAATGACTGAAATATATTGGGGATAATTTAAAATCTTCATGATTCTAACTTCTCAGAGAAATTCCCAGAGTCTTATGGGAGTCAGTGTTCTTTTTCTTGATTGTTTTAATTGCAATTCCAGTGTCTGTGATGATATGTATGCAGAATCTCACTTTTATATACCTCTCTTCCTCAATTATTTGCAACAGTGTGTAGTTTGAGCTATTCACTAAGAGCTATTCACTGTGACACTGCTGATGTGGAATAAGGGTCCAGTCTTTCATACTAGTAATCAACAAGCCCCTGCTGGGTTAGGTCTCTCACTGCAGGTGCAAATGTTTTGTTCCACCATTTCATCCAAATCTGTGCTGCCACTATAAGGCATGGTGGTGGGGCTTTTCTTGTGATCTGGACTATTTGGGTGGTGGGGGTTATTTTGGTTCCCAAGTATGGAACTGGATGCAACAGTTTTCTCACCTTTGACAGCTCTTCTTGAAGATTCGTGGGATGGAATTTCATTTTCCTTGAGGTCACTGCCTACAGTGCCTCTCTGATGCTTTGCATGGGAAACAGCTGAAGGAATAGCTGGTCCAGCATCATCAGGGTGGAGTATCTGAAACTTGCTGCATGACAGTCTTGTGTGCACTTTGTGACCAGGAGCCCAGCCAGTGCTTTTTCTGAGGTCACTGCCTGGCCACACCTGAGCAAGTGAAAGGTGTCTGCTAGCACTGGAGCAAGGGGAGCCCAGCTCAGATTCTCTCCACCAGGAGAAATATGTGGCTGAGTTTTCATCACATTTCTTTTCTGAAAGAGGTCCGTGAAGCTCTGTTTCTGAGAATCCCACTGTGGTTGTTGTATTTATTCTTTTTGGGCCTGGAATGTTGAGCTCTTCTTTAACGGATTGTTGTTCGTCTCCCTCACAGGCTTCGTGGGTCCACTTGTCCTTCACGATCTCATCCAGACTGCCACACTGCTTTGGGTTTAGGACAAGGAATAGTTTCAGAAGCTGTTCACAGTCTGTCGAGAGGCAGGAAGGGATTCTACACCTGCCTGTGCACTTTCCTTTTCTCACTTGCTTCAAATTTCTTCCTTCAAATGGGAGTGACCCACAGATTAGATTATAGAAAGCCCTCCTGAGCTCCGCACATAGATGTCTGGTCCCTGGTACTCTTTGCCCAGGTGACTCTCCAGGGCATATGCAGCAGTGCCTCAATGTGTGTCCAGCTTGTCACCCACAGTGCATTCAGTGATGAACTCAAAATCTGCTAGTTTGGTGTTTGTCTCCTCATCTAACAATATTTCCTTGGTGTTCAGGTCCCTGCGTGCGATCTCCTTGTCATGGCAGTATTGCCCTGCGGGCGGCATCTGTCAAAACTTAGCTCTTGCTTCTCTTCCATCCATTTTTCCAAGAGTAACCAAGTAGTCACACATTTAACCACCTTTGGCATATTTCATTACTAAACAGAAACTTTCTCAGTCTTGACTCCAAACAGCCTTACTATATTTGGATGG
This sequence comes from Hydrochoerus hydrochaeris, assembly GCA_004027455.1. NCBI lineage: Eukaryota > Metazoa > Chordata > Mammalia > Rodentia > Hydrochaeridae > Hydrochoerus > Hydrochoerus hydrochaeris. Next base: position 181,998 of record PVLA01003708.1, read on the forward strand.
TTTAACATCTTCATTATGTTTATTTCTCTGGGCAGCTTCTGGAGTCTCACTGTACTCATCAGAGTTCTGCCAGTGATTCTTATGGCAACCTCAGCACCTGTGATGACATGTCTGGCTAATTTGTCTTTTGCATAGTTCCCCTTTTGGAGTGTTTACAACACTCTGTATTTTCCTATTTGAATTTCTTCCTCCACACAGCAAGATAGAGATTTTCTAAGTGCTCCAGAGTGTCCTGTTCCAGAGGTAGCCTGTTTCCCTGGCAAGAGATAGAAAACATTGGTCAGTTTTCTTCAATGTCTACTTGGTTGTCTTCCTTCTTTGAATGTTTTAAGAGAATAAAGGCAAGCATCTCAATGTACTCTAGCAAAATAAATCTCTAATAAAGAATAGATATAATAATCACAAGTTAACAAATAATAAACAGAATAAATACAACAAATCTAATGTGATACAGTAAATAATTAATGCAAAAAACTAATAACAATTTGGTAATAAGTATGATAAATAAATATAAGGAACTAATAAATGTATAATATAATAAATATAAACTAATAATAAATAAATGTAATTAATAATATAATGAACTAAAAAGTATATATAATGACAATAAAAACTAATAAATATCTCTTGCTACAACTGGCAGGATTGGGATGAAGAAGGCTGGTGAAGGTAGAGGGGGGGGCGGGAAGCAGAGGGGAAAGAGAGGCAAGGGGAGGAATGAGAAGACATGGAGGGAATTGGAATAGAAAAGGAAAGATAGGCTCAAAACTAATTTTAAAAGCCTCTACAAGAAAAGATGATTGCCCAGTTTAAATTATCCATCTTGATAAGTCAAAAGGTTGAGGGTAAATGAGTAGTGGCCTTATTTCTAGGATGCTCATTCTAGAACCTACCATTGTCGACATCATCCTAAGGGTACTGACAGCATGCAGAGGTGAAGAGAGTGAGAGTGCGGGGTGAAGGGCAGGGGAGGGAGAGGGTGGAGGGTTAGGTATGTCACGCACTGTACCAACTCTCCAATGGATGTAATTATTTTGCACTGTTAACATGTAGCAATAAAAAAAATTAAAGAATGCTCATTTAAAATCCTGGGATCAGAATCTTTGGGTTCAATATATACAATGATCCTAATAAATTATTATGAGAATTTTTGACACTTGAGGTTACAATAGTAAATTAGCCAGACTTCTTAGGTTGCAAGTAACATGAAAAACTCAGGCTAATTTAATCACAGAAATGAATTTATTGTCATACACTGCCCAGTTCAAAAATCAAAGACAGAACATGGAAAATAAAAGACACTTAGGTAGTACCAGGGCTCTTCATAGCATCGATTAAGTTCAGTCTCGTTGAAACGCCACATCACCGTTTATTTCCCTTGCATTGTTTTCTAAGGCCCCATGGAATAGCATTCTAATGTACCTACTCCTTGGTTGGGAGATCATGGGCCACTTTGACAACACTGGGGAGAAATATAAGGTAGGGACAGAGATAATGCCTAAAGTAGGAGAGAGGTGCTATTAGCAGGAGAGATGTGCTTGTGGAGGAACCACCTCAACAGATGTCAATTACAGAAAAACAGGCTGCAAGGTGACTATTGGACATTAGTGTATTGTAACTTCAACAAAGTGTCCCAAGGACAGAATAGATGAAGGCAGATTAATGCATTTAATACAATACGTCTGACATTTAAAAGAGGGAAAAAAAAGACTCAGGCAAGGGGAAAAACATTGGTGACTATAAAGAGATACAAGAGAGGGTTTTAAGATTAAAACTAGATTCATAAGGGTAGGTGTTTTCTGAAAGAAATATGTAGATAATGCTTGAAAGTCAGGTTGAGGTCATTTGTGGAAGAACTAGTTGATGAATGAATTTCCTTAGTCCAGTGGGAGTTATACACGCTCGGTCTCTATTGGCAGCAGTGAGTAGCAGAGGAATTGACTTGTAGAGATAGAAATGGGAAAAATACTGAAGAGTTAATTGGAGGATGTAAAGGAGAATGTGACAAGTGATCAGCAAAAGGTCAGAACTGACACTGAGATTTCAAGACAAGAGCAAATCTGGAGAGGGAGCAGTGACGTTGGGACCCAGGAAGATAGTTCAATCCTGGAGGTATTTGTGGATGAAATGACTGAGAGACATAAGGAAAAGAGGGACGAAGAAAAAAGGTAACTACGGACTTAAATTCATAGGCTATGAAGGCAAGGGGTAGATGCCTTGCTTTATTTTGTGCTGCTATCACAAGTGCTGGAGCTTGTGTAATTTATAAAGAGAAGGTCTGGACACTGAGAGTCCATTGTCAGGTGTTTAGCAGCTTTGGTGTCTGGCAGGTGTCTGGTCTCTGGAGTGTAGTGCTGTGGCAGAAGAGTGGAAAACTGAGGGAATCCACCCCAACTTTTTATTAAGGCACTAAACCCGCATGAAGTGGATCCCTAAGGCCCAATCATCTCTAGAATGCCCCACTTTTCATTATTAGTGCATTAGCCATTGAATTTCAATGAGTTCTAGAAGGGAGAAACCAACCCTAATGAAATGACATGCTATTTTCCACCCAGAGAGATGTCATTTCTAGGTTTACTTCTTTTTAGAGTGGAGATGATACAGATTGGCAGTGTTGTCAAGTCACTGTGGTGATGTACATTTTCCTGAGCTCCTCAGCCTTGGCTTTTTCAGGTGAAGCTTAGAAGAGTAGGTGTCTTAATCTAACTGTTCAGTAGTTTTTGACTCATCCTTAGAATTGGTGATCCTTGGATTCAGTGATCGAATAAGCCCTATTTCCTAAGGCAGGTCACTCATTTCAATATTTCAAGAACTTCGGGTTAGAAAGAACTACAATATACAAAGTCAATGAGTATCTCTCCTCAACATTCTCCCAAGTATTCCTGCTTCTTTTTTCTACTCTGCTCAAACAGGTATAAAACTAGCCCATTTTACATGTGATATCTAAGCAACACTGACATCACTTTTTCCTTAGCATAGCGATACATAAAACAAATAGTCCTTTCACATGAACTGTGCAAACTGTTAAGTACCTGAAACATTTGAAAAAATTCAAAGAAAAGAAACAAACATCAAAACTAAGCAAAAACAGACAAAAACCACCATTAAATCACCACAAAGATTTTTTCACTTTAAATATTCCAGCAGGCTCATTTTGTACTGAAGAACAATTTTGGCAAACTTTCCTTTTAATTTCTTAAGTTGACCAAAATATTGCGAGCCCAAGCATAGAGATTAATACAGCCAAAGAAAGAAAAAATATTTGTGGGTAGCAAATTATACTGAATTTGTTGCTTTACTTGGTAAATAAAGTTCCCCCAGTAGGCAGGACTACTAGGGCAAACATGTTTTTAAAAGGGATTTTCCCCCAAAACCAGAGTAGTAAAATCATATGCAGTATTTGGGAATAAATAATTAGTTATAGTAAACACAGACTATCTTACACAATTGCTTTACCTAAGAATGACTATTTAGATATTGAATGTTCATTTGTTATAATCTTTAAACCATGAACCATAGAAATATCAACAGTAGGTGACATGCATTAAATAGAGATCAAGAGGTTAGTTTTCATCTGACGTTTAGCAATAAAGTTCTTAGAACTATAGATGAAATTTTTTCATTATAACATGAGATCTTAAAACGAATCATCAACCCACATAGTTGTTCTCAGGATCATGCTGATAGCTAAATTTTACTGAAGAGCCTAAGGGCCAGTATCCTCATATCATCCCATGTAAGCCTCCATTTAAAAATAAGTGTAATGATCTTTGTATTTTGCAGAGGTGGAGACAAAAGCTTTGTAAAGGTAAGCAAATTGATCAAGTTCACCCAGTAAGCCTCATGCTGTCATGAGGTGGGTGGTGCAGGCTTTTTAGAGGCGGCTGGATCTAGATTGCGTGACCCTGGGGTTAAGGATGTATGATCAGCTCACTCATTGGTTTGTCACCATTCTAATCTTCGCAGCCTAGGCAGAGTATAAAAAGGGCAGAGGCCCTGTTAAGGTTGGTGCTTGATTTGGCTGACTTCTCCTGCCATGGACCGTTCTCTCTTTCAAAGCTACCATGCCCTGGAGCCAGCTGATTTTGGACTGAAACTTTTACAAACTATGAGCTAAATAAAGCTTTCCTAAAAGTAACCAAATCAGGCGCTGTATCTGCTGTGAGGCGTTTGTGTTTTAGTTCCATGTCTCCCACAGGACTTGCTGTATGACGATAATTTTCTTCACTTAATTTTCTTTTAAAACAAGGTGCTTGATCCAAGATTTAATGTCACCCTAGTCCCTAACATACAAATATAAATACATAGATATAAATATCTATTTTTTTCAGTGACAGCAAATGTGGTTGACAAGAAGTTAAGTGCTATGTCAATGCAATTTTAAGCAAAAAGAGCTATTTTGTATTCTATCTCAGTTTAACTCTTGCTGCTCATGAAATGTTTGTTAAAATATGAGTTTATTTGATAACTCTCTGTTCCATTGTTGAATTCAATAAACATTTTTGAGTTCATGTGATCCTGAAGGATCTGTGTCAGGTAATGGGACAGAGATAAATCAGACAAAGTCTATAAAGACATTATTTAAGAAGTAATATACCACTATAAGAGGAGTAATACAATTATCCTGGGAATATAGATGATGAACTGATTAAGAATTGGATAGGGTCATCCAGAGAAATCTACCAAGATGTCATGCTTCTGGCTGAGTTTTTAAAAATTACATGGAACTCCTTGGGAGAGAGTATACCCATATCTTGGGTAAAAGAGAGACAGATGCAGACACATAATAAACCTTTTTGTTTGTGCATAATTTTCTAAACAGCTGGATATGAGTGAAAATATGAAGTGTAAAGTAAGTAAATAGAGAAGGTTGCCGATGGAGTGGGAAGAAGGGAAGGACTGTGAAAAATGAGGCAGAGATGTGGTTGGTTATAAAACATCAGTAGTCAGGAGGATGCTAATGTGCAAGGCGGGATGAGTCCAAAATCGGAAACTACAGCATAGGAAACATTAGCTTCCTAAAGTTGCTAAAACAAAGTACCAGAGGGGAGTGACGTAGACACTAGAAAATCTTTGCATCACGGTTCTGGAGGCTAGCTATGCAAGATTAAGGTGTCGGTGGGGTGGTTTTCTTCTAAACCCTTGGTTTGCAGATGACCTTCCTCTCTGTATTTTCATATGTTCTCTCTGTGACTATGTTCTGATTTCTTCTTTCAAAAGTAAGTCATACTAGCTTATCCTAATAACATAACTAACTTAATTATCATTTTTAAGGTCCTGTGCCCAATATAGTAACATGCTGAAATATTGGAGGTGAGACCTTCAACATACGAATTTGGAAGGAGGGTGTGATTCAGTTTGTAACAGGGAAACTAATTTAAATTTACTAGCACATACATCTTTGTGGCTAGCCATACAGCCTGGAAGCTTAACAATTGTCTGTAAGAGATGCACATTTTACCTTCTTTCAAATATTCCTTCATTCAACTTCTACTAAAATGTCTTCCCTGATTAAGTGAAAGGCCCAGTGCCTGTTTTTACACAACTCTAGTTTGTGTTTTTAGACTCATACAATAACATTACAGGATGTACGGGTTTAAAGAATTGTCCAAATCTCTCTTCTTTCAAAGCCCCACTCAATGTGGCTCCCTTTTTAAACGTATCCAGGTCTCCCAGACAGAGAACTATTCTTCCTTTTCTGAACTACGACACTGTTGTGCCTTTTAACTTGTTTAGGTTTCTATTCCTCTGTACCTCTTGGAGAGGCTTAAAAACACTCCTATCTTGTGTCTCGCATCTCCTGGAGGCCAGGTTTTAAATTTTTGCCCCATATTACTCAACATATAGTACACACTTAATGTGTGATGAGCATGACTGATTCTTTACGGGACTCGGAGGGTTTGATATCCTGGGGTTGCCTTTCTAGCCTTATTGCTTCCTTCTCATTTTGTTGGGTTCGGATAATGTTGAGCCTTCCTGGAGTATTCTGTCCCAGAGGAGCAGCTGCAGTACTCACATTATGCTAAGCGTGGAGCTGCAGATCCTACAGAAAGGTTATCCAATTCGGGAGACACCTTCCACAGTATTAAGGCTAAGGTAAGCAAGAGTAAGGCAGACAGAAAGCACAGCTTTACCGGGCTCTTACCAAGTCTCAACAGCTTTCTACAGATATCACAGTGGATGCGGTTCTTTGACAAAACAAAAAACAAAACCAAAAGAAACACAGAACCCCGCACCCTTGCTGCTTCTTCTGAGTCACAGTGATTTCCAATCTGCGGGGGAAGGACTCCTGTAGAGGAAGGAGTGTGGGAAAGAAAATTCTCCCCAAGGCCTCTGTGATCAGTGCTTACCGAGTAATGCTGTCTGCATGTCAGAGTAAACGGAAGCGAGGTGACTCCTGCCCAAGGGCATGGACATTTATCAGTGCACACACAAAGGTGCTGTTAAGGTTAAGAAAATGAAAATTCCTCTAAAAACCCTTTCTGAATCATTAGTGGAGTTTTTTCATTATAGTAATTCGAGTTACTGAGTTGATACTGATTCTGAAGGGTGTTCTGAAGGGTTCTTTAAAAATTTTGAAGTTACAAAGGGGCCCTCATGTGAAAACTTTGGGGCTGGCTACTCTTGATACAAATGATTGTTGTATATGCGGAAATGGAAGTTTCCGCTACAGGAGTTTTTCAAACTGCAGCTTGTGAGAACTTTAAGGCTTTGTTTCAGTTATTTTGGTCATTTTGATGACACTTTGTTGTCAGTGTAATTCCCTAGAATGGCTCTAAGGTAGAGCTTAGAGTTAATGCTTTGTTTATCTTTCAGCCAGCAGGGAGAAACTGCAGGGTTCCTCTACCGGACACAAGAGGCCTAGTGCAGAGTGCAGACAAAACAGGGTATTACTTTCTGATTTAGTTACACGCACAAATTTCCCAATGGACTCTCAGGTTCCTTCTCCTAAATAATCTGCATGGCAAAGTGGTCCCAGACCTACCCTGTGATCCCTTTGCATCTTAGCATGAGGAGGCATTGCCAAAAAGAAGGAACTCAGAAAGAAGAGGACTTAACCACAATTAGAAAAGATACTGCAAGGAGCGATGATGGAGGCATCTATTTATGGAAGGTCTTTTGAACTTGGTTAAGGAAGGAATGGGAGGGTATATGTTTGTGGACACTTAGACTCAAACCTAAGTCACTTTGGGGGTTTCAAATGCATTGTCAGGATGTTTGGCATCTCCCTTACCACCTTACTGAATTTGTGCTACAGTGTGTCCCCAGCTTATGATGTTTCAACGTGTGAATTTTGACTTTCTGATTGTATGAAAGTATTCAGTAAAAACCACACTTTAAATTTTGAGTTTCAATCTTTTCCTGGGCTATTGATGTGTGGTATGATACTCTTTCATGAAGGCACAGCTCACAGCCACATAATCACAAGAGAAATAACTAATGCTGTGCAGTATGTGTTATGGCCATATGATTTTTTGATATAGTATTTAATAAATTCCTTGAGTTACTCACCACTTTGTTACAAAATATGCTTTGTGTTAGATAACTGCCCAACTTTAACTGTCCTGAACACATTTAAGGCAGGTAAGATTTTAGAGTTTAGATCTAAAATGTCCTCTCAAACCCTCATGTGGGTCAAGTGGGTCTTTTGGAAAGTGATAGGACAGGGACCCTAATTTGATGGTATTCCAGGGAAGTGGGGGATCATGGAGGCATTGCTTTGTGTTAGATTTTGTCCTTGGTCCCTTCCTCTGTAGCTGTCTCCTGTTCTCTGCTTCCTGGCTGCCATGAGGTCAGCAATTCCCCTCTGCAAAGCTCTCCTGCCATGCTACTTGGCCTTATCACAGGCCTAAAGCAAGAAAGCCAGCCAACCTTGGACTAAAAGCTCTGAAACCATGATCTAAAAATAAGGCTCTCATTTTGAAGCTGTTTATGCTAGCTGTGTTGGTCACAGTGATAAAAAGCTGATTAACACACAACATGAGTTTTGATGTTAAGGAAACTGAGAGTATTAAATACATGTATTGGAGATACACATACATCAGAATAATATTCAGCTTAAAAGAGAAGGAAAGCCAGTTATTTGTGACAACATGAATGATCTTGGAGAACGTTTCCCTAAGTGAAATAAACCAGATATTGAAAGACATATTCTGATCTGCTTTGTTCTGTTCTCTTTTGTTTTATTATCTGTAAAATAAAATTAAAAAAAAAAGAAAGACATACTATGTGGTCTGACTTCTATGAAACATCTAAAAATGCCAAATTTGTAGAATCAAAGTAGAATGTTGGTGGCCAAAGGCTGGTGGTGAAAATGGAAAGATACTGATAAAAGGATATTATTTTTCAGATAAAAAAGGAACAAGTTCTGAGGATCCAATGTTCAATATGTAGGATGATAAATGTGTTAATTAGACTATAACAAGCATTACACAAGTATATCAAATCATTTTCATTTTAGACTTTAAATATAGACATTATTTATTTTCCAAGTAAGGATTTTAAAATAACTTCAGATGCTTTTCTAATGGCCATATGATAGAAATGAGAAAACTATCAAAAAACTAAGCTTATAGCCCTGTATCTTTTCCTAGCCTCTTATACAAATTTGAGTATAACCACATCATTATTTCCACTATGTACTGAATTCCTGGCTTAATTGTTCTTTAAACATGCAGCTCTTTCTAAAATGCCCTTCACTGGTTGACAGTTTTCTTATCCTTGCAGGAATAATCAAGTGGAAATTTTCTGGGAAGCCATTTCTGACTCCTTAGGCAGGGAAATGTAGTCAATAAGTTCTAGGTGTTATTGTTAGGCAATTAGTCCCCCAATCCTGATTCCCACAGGACTTTATACTTATCACAGCACACAAGTACTACTGCCATTGTTTCCATGTCTTTCTCCCTCACTCACCTATGCCCAGCATAGGACTTGACACAAAGTTTGAGTAGGATTTACACACAGGTGCCTGGAAGTTCCATAGGAAGTTAAGAAGACGAGTAAAACAAAACAGCGGTGGAAGAGTGCAAAGAATAGAACTCCAACTGTCCCTTCTAGGGAAGGGACGATACCTACTCTAGGCTAGGCAATTGCTCTGAGGCAGCAAGATTTAGATTTTAAAAAGAAAAAAGTTATAAATTTAAATTTTTGTGTGAACTCTAAATTTTTAAATCTTGAAAACTAATATGAATTTTTAAACCATTGATGGTCCAAGAGAAACACATTTGAAGGCTGCCAGTTTACATCTTGTTAGAGAATGGAGGTGGTCGGTGAGTGTTGGCTGGTTTTCTGACAATACCCTGCTTCTCCTGGAGCCAAGGTAATCGCTGGGCTTTTGGCTTACGTTAGGAATACAGCTGCTGTTCTTTCCACTTTACAGAAGACACTGTGAAGCACCAGTTCTGTGTTTCTACGGAGTTGCTAATTGCTATCAAACTGCCTGTATTGGGAATCTACCATTGGTGCTATTCAAAGTGGGTCGGTGGCATCTCTATGGCCATGTCTCTCCAGAGGTCTGGAAATGCCATCTCTGAGTAAGAAGGAAAAATAACAGTGATCTCACCTTTAAATGGGATAAAGGGAACTGGGTGGTAGCTAGGAAAACTGCATTACTGCTAAGAGTACTTGGATCGTCTGACTGTAGGCCTTTATTTGTGTTTTCTCAGTAATTCCTCACAACAGTGGCATGTGTTTTCATCCTTTTTTCCATTGATGGGGATATTGACCTTAGAAAGCAATAAGCTTAATATGACACACAAATAAAAAGTGCAGAGCTGGGAGTTTCAACATCGGTGGTCTCTGTACAGCCAATGACCTCGGTCATCTTCATTCCTGCATGATGCCTCCTTCAGCAGAGCTGGAGCATTTATTCCACATTTCTTTGAGAGATGTTCTCCCTCACCACAGCCCAGGATTCTCTTGTGAAATAAAGAGGTTTAAGGATCTCCTAAGCCAAGGAGAATACTCAAGAGTAATGAAGCTGATGGTTGGCCCAGGAGAGGGACAAATTAGGGAATGCTTACCATAAAAGGTCAGGAGAGGAAGAACTGGGGATACTTCTCTTAACAGGATTTTAAACGGAATAACTTGGTAAGATGTGAATATTTCTAGAATCAGAAGACAGACTACAGGATCTCAGAATTCTTAGAAATAACCTATTTTGCCATAATTTAAATAACCACATTTGAAAAACAAGAACCAAAAAAATAGTGACCACAGAAGATTCCCAGCAAGTCACAATCACACAGCTTAGCCATTTCTCTCATTTCATAAGCTTGTTTTCTGCATACCATGGTCACCCTTTAAATCTTCTAAACAGGTACATGACCAGTGGTTGTTGCTACAGCCAAGCAAACACAGGCCATGTTCTGACCACAAATGGTTTGCTCCTCTAGGAAACATGCTGATGAAATGGAATAGTGTTTGGGATTCCAAAGTGTCACAGCAAGGCAATTTCTGGCTTCTACTTAACTTTGTGAGATGTCATAAGTAAAAATAAGTATGCCAGCCTGGGCTCCCACTGCAAGGTAAAGATTTCATAATCTGTTGCAAAGTTGCAGAATTTTAGTTATGGCAGGTAAGCTGGGTTTTCTGTCTCTGGCATTGCCTTATCACAGGGTGGGGGGATCCATAGCTGTGGCTGGAATTGGTTTGGGATGTGAGACTCCCACAGGAGAAGGATAAATGTCCCTAGGATGAATGACACTACTGAGAAAGGGTCCCTGGCTTTGGGCTACAGTAAGCAACTCTCGTCAGTTAGCACTGACAGGCAATGAGTCATCTTTCCAGTTTGAATGAGGCTCATTATTTAATATGAGATGCCAGAGTACCAGTTGGCATGTTGGAAATAAAATATATCTGAGTGTTGTCAGCAGTGTCATCTCAAATCTCACTTGGCATCATTTCAGCTTTCTATCCCACTGTTGGTGGTAAGCACTATAAAATATAAGTCAGAACTTCACTCTTTGAGAGAAGAAATGGAGTTCAGTGCCCATTCTGCAGGACGAGGAGCTGTGGAGACACTGCACAAAAGCAAGTGCCCAGCACCAAGCCTGGCCCTGGCCTGGAGCAGGCTTTGGAGGAGTGGTCAGGGTTACTCTTGAGCAGTGCATTCGAGGATTTGGGTAGGCTAGGTTTGAAATGGGTTTTGTCACTGACCGTATTAATCTTGACAGGATTCTAACTTCACTTTTCACCTGAAAAACGAACAGAGTAATAATCTCTCATTACTTATTTACCCTGAAGAATTATTGACAATGTCAAAGAAAGTGTACACAGTATGCCTGGCATAATGTCTGTGCATTACAGAGATCAAATGCCAATGATTGCCAATCTGAATATTTAAATATAGCCTAAATTCACTCTTTATGGTCTGGCTAACACTATTCTGTTTGTCATTTTTTCTGTCTCACCTTGAATATGTTTAAAGTTGATTTATGTATGTACATCTGTGTGTATGAAAAAGAAAAAAAATTAGCTGGTACCTACTGTAGACTGTGTGGCACATATTAACACTGTACATGAAACTCATATTATCTTTGCAACAACTTTATGGCATTTCAAAGATGATAAAGCTGAAGCACAGAGGAAGATCAATAATCTCTATGCCCAAGTCACACATCCTATGTGGGATCAAGCCAAGATGCATCCGCTACAGCATTCCTCCAAAACTGTGTTAGTTCCCGCTGTGCCATGGCCTCTTGCAAGATAATGATACATTCCTCTTTCTCTCCCTGTAACCCATTGCATTGGATTTTCTAGGTATAATCTCATACATATAAATATTTGAATAGACCTTATGGTGCAATGATTGACTTCCATGCTTGCAGATAAACATGGCATCCTTAATTTTCAGATGGCAAAACTGACGCCAAGGGACAAAGGCGTCCAGACTTCTGTATTACCCCAGCTCATTATGTAGAAGCTCAGTGCTGTCATATTCACTCTTTGCCCAGTGCAAGTTACTTCCTCTTTATCCGTGTCAGACCTGAACTAGCATCCTGAACTCCTGTGTCTCCATAAGATCAAATTGTTTCCTATTTGATTTGTGTGTGTGTGTGCATATGCATGTGTACTATATTTAATATTTTTGAGACAATCTTGCTGTGTAGTTTGGGCTGACTGTGAGTTCACTACATAGCCCAGGCTGGCCTCAAACTCAAAGAAATTCTCCTGCCTCTGCTGCCTGAGCACTGGGATTATAGGTGTGAGCCACCATGCCCAGCTATGTGTACAATTTTAAAAATGACTTTTTAAGAGCAATTTTAAAATTGAGAGGAAAGTACAAAGATATCCCATATACCCTCTTCTCTCATGTGGGTTTACCAGTGTCATTAACCAGAGGGATATACTTGTTATGATTGATAAACCTATACTGACACATCATAATGATCCCAAGTCTAATTTACATTAGGATTTACTCTTGGTGCTGTGCATCCTATGGATTTGTGTTATCATCCCAATATTGTATGTTATAATTCTTTATAATATTGTAATCCCTTATCTCATCCTCCTCTTGGTGTGGAAAATTATGTTTATAATCCCATTGATACGTTATTAGAATCCTGGTGAATTAATTCTAAGTGACCAGTGCAACCCATGGTGAGAACAAAGACACTAAGACATAGTCATGTTTGCGGGCAGCCGAGGCATCCTGAGTCCAGCCCAAGTGAGGATTCACGGAACAAAGGGCCTTATCCAAGGCCTCCCCCAGAATTTATTATCTGTGAAAAAGAGAGTGACTACAGGATGAGTGACAGTGAGGATGATGGGAATTACATGAGCAACGGGAGCAAAGCTGGCCAGGTGGAGAGTAAGCACCTCTGAAATACGCAGGGAGAAGGGTATGTAGAAAGATCCATCTGCATAACTCAATTGAGGTATCATTTGAATACTTTAGGAGGTTGCTGCTTCAGTTTCTGACATGTAAAGTTTTGTGCTCTGGGGAGTCATAGCCTCTTATTTTGGGGTTCCAACCCAGTTGACATTGCTGGTGCTGTTTGACTCTGCCATCCCACTGCACTCATCCAGTTTATAGGGAACACGAAGGGAAAAGGAAGCTGTCAGCCGGCCTCAAGGATCATGGATCAGTATCTTAATTAGCCTTATTTGCGTTGCTTAGAGTCACTGAAGGGAGAAGGAAACAGCATAGCCAGCTGTGTACATAGCAGTACGTAGAGACAGAGTTCAATTAATGTTGAAGCAATTGTTCTGCATTCGTGGGGAGTTGCCCAGGTCATCTCCTACACATTTGGACATATGTATGAAATGTATCCACCATTAAATGACAGAATATTTTCAATGCCTTAAAAACTCTCTGTGCTCTGCCAAGCTATCCCTTTCTTTCTATGTATGATTGATAACCACTAATCATTTTACTGCCTCCATAATTTTCCCTTTTCTGAAATGTCATATCGTTAGAACCACACACTGTGCATGTAGCCTTTTCAGACTGGCTTCTTTCACTGAATAACTGGTGCTTAAGGTTTCTGAATGTCTTTTGTGGCTCAACAGCTTAGTTTCTTTAAGCACTGAATAATATTCTACTGTTTGGATGTATTTATTCATCCATTAACCTACTGAAGTTTGCTTCTAAGTTTTGGCACTTACCAGTAAGACTGCTTGACTGTCTCTGTGAAGATTTTTATGTGGATGCAAATCTTCAGCTCCTTTGAGGGAACACCAAGGGGTGTAACTGGTGAGTTGAATGGTAAGAACGTGTTTAGTTTTGAAAGAAACCTTCACACTGTCTCCTGAAGTAGCTCCACAGTTTTGTATTCCTGCCAGCGATGAGAGCTCCTGCAGCTCCATGTCTGCATTAGCATTTGGTGTTGTGAATGTTAGTCATTGCAAAGATATATAGTAATAGCTCCATGTTGTTTTAATTTTCATCTCCTAATGAGATGAGTTGTGGAGCATTTTTTCACATGATTATCTTTATATCTTCTTTGGTAAGGTATCTGCTAAAATCTGAGGCTCATTTTTTTAAAATCAAGTTGTTTGGTGTCTTGTTGCTCAGTTTTAAGTGTTTTTGTCCACTTTGAATAACAATAATTTTTCAGATATGTCTTCTGTAAATATTCTTCTGGTCTGTGGTTTGGCTCCTCATTTTTCTTACTGTATTCATTTGCAGAGCAGAAGGTTTTAATTTTAATGAAGTTTAGCTCATTAATTATTTCTTTTATAAGGTAAAAATAGTTAATAAGTGTATTAAGAAATGTGTAAAACATCATTTTCCATTAGAGAAATGCAAATTAAAATGACAGAGATTTCATTTTATCCCAGAAATAATGACATCTTCAAGATATTAAATAATAACAAATGCTAGTGAGACTGTCGGGAAAAAGGAACCCCCTACATTGTTGGTGTGAGTGACAACTAGTACAATCCGTTTTGAAATCAGTGTGGAGAGTCCTCAAAAAGCTGAAACTAGGAATTCCATTTGACACACCTATGCCTTTCTCATTATGTTCTCCAAAGACTTAAAGGTATATTCCAGTGATACATACACACTTCCATGTTTATAGCAGCATATTTCACAATAGCTTAGTTTTGGAGGGAGTGTATATGTCCATCAAGAGACGAATAAGTAGGGTCAGGAATTGTGCTCAGTGGTGCAGCATCTGCCTGGCAAGTGTGAGATCGTGAGTTTGATTCCTGGCACCCCCCCTCCCCCAAAAAGAGGATGAAGAGATGGATGAAGAAAACATGGTATTTACACACAATGAAATACTACTTTGCCATAAAGAAGGATAAGCTTGAGTCATTTGTAGAAAAATGGACATTGTAAGGTTAAGTGAAACAAATCAGACACACAAGCTTAAATATTGCATGTTTCTCTGACATGAGAAACCCAAAATATAAATAAATTTATGAGCAAAATAAAAGATAGATAATAGGAAGTAAGGAGATATATCTTTCTCAAAGGGAAGGAGAGATGGAGAGATGGGAGGGAGGAAAGGGACGAGAATAGAACAGGAAGTAAGGTACGTTGTGTACATATACCGGTTCCCAGCAAAGAATGAAAGCATTATGTACAAATAGGTACTAAAATTTTTTTTCTTTCATGGACTATTCCTTTACTGTTGACTCTAAAAGTGTCATTACCATACTCAAATATCACCTAGATTTTCTTCTACATTATTTTCTAGGAGTTTTACAGATTTTTTAAACTTAGATTTATAATCCATTTGAGTTACTTTTTGTGAGAGGCATAACGTTCTCATTTATTTTGGCTTAAAAGTATTTTAAAATGATTCTATTCTAGGTAGCTAAATTTAAAAAAAATAGTTTCCTTTATATACTCAGAGTTTTTCTTCTCTAATATGAATTAAATTAGATAAAAAATTTTTTTCTCATAAAACACAAACACAATCATAAAGTAGTCAAAAGCTTTGTCAGTTCAACTAAAGATTCCTAGTTGTCATTTTTTGGAAATGGTTTTGATAAAATTAGTGAGTCCCAAACTGAATGAGCTGGTAGTATTAGTCATGAAGCCGCCTTATACATTGTGTTTACAGAACCTCTGACCAGAATACTTGGTAAGGGACACACATGGGAGCCAAGTAGTCTGATCACATAATGTTAATAGCATCCTGCATTCCTTCCCTCGCTATCAGGAAAGCCCACTTATTTCTCCCTAGCTGCTCCAGCTGGCAAGAAGACTGTCATAGGTAGTCACAAGATTTTGAAGGCATAAAAGAGAAAACAGTTTAGTTTGTTGTGAAAATTAAGCATGTTATAAATCACAAACCAATCAAAACTTTTGTACAACCCAACTTGGAGCTATTCTCTACTGGAAGCTTTTGCTTGAGCTTTTTCCCTATTAGACCAATATTTTCAGAGTTATCTCTAATGTCAGTAACAAGCTAGCAACTAAACATGACAAATGCCTTTCTAGAAAGTCATATATCTAAGAGATGCTATAATATACAATTGTAGATATATTTGTCATTACCTAGTAGAACTTCGTTTGAGCTAGGGAGCCTGCTCGCCATGAATATGTAGCTTTTTTTTTTTTTTTAAAGATATTCCCTTTGAAAATCTATTCCATCTCAACTTTTGGGGAAGAAGAAGCTAAGACTCTGTGGGGTGATATGTAAACAAGCTTGAGTGTGGTACAGGAACTGAGCAGCAGTTCAAGTTCCTCTGTGATATAAGCAAACTAGCTGCATAACCTTAAATGAGAATTGAAGTATCTTGTGTTGGAATATAATACTCTGCAGAAAGAAACTGGGACAATAGTGTAGACTGGTGTAGCCATGGTGAGTATGAAAGAAGAAAGGTAAGCAGTTTGTAAACTCACAGTGCTAACAAACTACTGAAAAGTATGAACTCAACTCGAGGAAAGTTGGGATGGCTGGATCTTGCTTTGCCTCCAAGTGACCTCCCTCTCCTGCTTCCTGTCATGACTCCCTGGTATTTCCAAAACACAAGTGAGAATAGCACGTAGATATATAGTACATGTTTCTGGAAGCAGGGACTCATTAAGGCAAAGATCCCCTCCATATGTATTTGTTACGCTGGTTAACAATAACAATGGCTATGTATCAAGGTGCTTAAAATGACCTCTTCCTACTTTCAAAGGGCCAAAGACTCTTGGATTCCAGAATGGGGTGATAAGACCATCTCTGCAAGACTTTCAATGGTGGCATAAAATTTTGGTACTTTTATATCATCATTCATTTAGAGGGATCATATCAGACACTAGGACCATAGAAGATGTTTGGGTAGAAAGATGTCAGAGAAATCTGTATTCCTCTGAATTTCTCCTTCACCACTAGGAGTGGAGAAGACTACTTCTGCTTCTGCTTCCCCGTGAGGAGAGATAGAAGGCCCCAGGGGAAGAGTGCCTCACATTGAATTGTGTTTGCTGGGATTGGTGGAACACTCAACTGGAGTGAAAGCTGTGAGTGATGTTTCAAGTGGCCAAGTGAAGAGGAAGCGTCTGCACTCAGGGTTTCCTATTCTTAGTGGAGTGGAGATGGAGCAGTGCTTTTTAGAAATTAGCTTTGGCACACATAAGCCAGGGCAGATCTTAACCACTTTTGATTCTATCTAAGAGAATTGGTTGAGAAACCATGTGACTCTAATAGTGATACAAGGAATGAAACTCCCAATCTACTAGGTGTCTGAGTTGGTATTCTCTCAAGTTGAAGAATGAAAGTGTTTGCCCCAGTGTAAATTACTGTGCAATTATGGCAGTGGTCTAACATGGCAGAAGGCTAAAGTGGAAACGCTTACCACTTCTTCCTTCTTCTTCAGCCCTAATTGCAACTCCTTTTCCCGTTTGCAAAAACTTCCTCTCATGTTTGTCTCTAGTGAAGGAGATGACCCAACTGTCACAGATTGTGTGCACATTACCATGTCCTCAATAAACATGTTTCTTTTTCTTTCTTTTCTTTTCTTTTTGCTTCTCTATTGTGCCAGATAACGCTAACATTTTGGTGTCTTGTGACTCGGATGGGCAGTGTTTGTGAGTTCCTGAGGGTCACTTCTAGTCTGGAGCTCCCCTGCCTAACGAACCACTTTTCCTTCCTCTGGGGCCTGCTTATTTGCTGCTCCTAGCCTGTATCCAACACTGACTCACCTCGTGAGCTACTTTTCTGTCTTAGGTTTTATGCCCTGTTTTCATAGCCTTAACAATTTGTGAGCTCACGTTTGAAAACCTATCTGTTGCCATCCCTGGACAAAGATAACAGTTCTCAGTTCCCTGGATAACTGGGGCAGAGCTGTTACTCTTGTACTCTGAGACACCCACCCCACATTCTCAGTGACAGCCAATGAGAATGAGTCTTAAGACCTTCCTTGTCACACTTTCAAAACAGGTGACAACTTCTTTTGATAAGTGTGACTCAGGACAACTGTCATGTTCCTTGGGCAGGGCTAACTCCCTCACATCCTAAGGCAGAGTTGTTCTTTTGGCTCATCTCTAATTCTGTCACTATGAGGAATACCACTTTTTGTCCCTGAAAAACATACCTCTGGGATGCCTGGTTCATAATGTTGGTGCTCTTGGTTTCAAGAAGGCTATAAAAACCAAAAAACTGATCTTTTACTGCCTTGGCTGACCTACCAGCTTAACAGCAGCCCATGCCCTAAGGGGAAAATGCTTGACCCATCTATCTTTAAAATTTATATAACTTTTTCACAGTGGTGGCAAGTTGGCAGAAAGCCTTTTCAGGCCTTTTTATTCTGAGAACGTGTTCCCATTCAGTTGTGTATGGCAGCCCAAGCACTTCTGGCTCACTCTACTGTACCACAATCGCTCCCTCGCTCCCCACCAGACCCCTTAGACAATGTGCCTCCTGTCTTTACTTCCCCTCCCCCCATGCCCTCAAGCTTAAACCCCTCAGCCTTCTCAGCCAGAGGTTTCTGAGCCCCCTACACCATGCTCTCCCCTTTCCTCATCCCTAGTGGTCTCTAACCTTTACATCCTCTCCTCAATCTCAGATTTCTTGATCCCCTCAACCTGAGCTATTTATCCTGTCAGATGGCCCCTCTTCTTTCCCTTCTGCTCCTGTGTCATCATTCTCCCCACCAGCTCACCACACTTGGTCTCACGTATTTCAGTCACCTAACAGACCACATGGTATTTGACTGCCCTCTTGCAGTCCCATGCCACATGGTCCTGAGAAGCCATCTTGCTGCAGCTCACATGGAGTACAGCCACCATCTTGCAGTCCTCCACCATGTGACAGTCTGCTGCCATCTTGCAATAGGTCACAGAGTAAATGGGCACCATCTTACAGTCCCTCAGCCAACTTGTTGCTCCCTCACCATGTAACTGAACAGTCACCATTTTATGTTCCCTCACCATGTAACTGGCAGCAGCCATCTTGTTGTGAGTCTCATGGTGGTCAGTCACATCTTATGCTTCCCTGTCACATGGGGATGAGCAGCCATTTTATGGTCAGTCACCCTGTAATTGCCCACAGATTGCTGGGTGGTTGGCTGCTCAGTGGCTGTCTACATATACCTCCCACTCCACAGCCTTCTCAACCTCAATCCCTATTCTCCCTTCAGGATAAGGATGGTCCCAAGTGACTAGTTCATATTCATGTTCCTTTTTCCCTCACTGACCTATCTCAGAGTAACCATAAATTAGGTTCCTTTTCTGTTGACCCATGAAATTATATTAGAGAGTTTAAATTTATAACTAATTGCCATGATTCACATTATGATTATGATTCAGGACATCTATGTGATTTTGAACATGAACCTCAGCTCATAAGAGTAGGCTCAGCTATGGCAATCAGCTCAAGAAAAAGAAAATCATAGACATAAAACAAATACTGCTGAAAATAACCCTGGTTCTGCTATTCTTATTTCAAGATATCTCTTAGTTGACTTACAAAAAGGATCTCACTAGTCTATTTATTATAGTTCAGATTGGCCAAATATATTTGAATGCACTCTATATAAAGTATTTGTTTATTAAACTGTATATGCTTCTATGTCCAATCTGTACAGATTATCTATATACGTTTCTTTGTATGTCATATCCACAACCAGCTGCTCTTTTTTATTTGAGCTTGACAATCTTTTTTCTTTTCCTTTTTCTTTTGCATTTTCAGATCATTTAATTAAGATTTATTTGGGTTATAGATTTAAAAAACATGCTTCCTCCTGGGTTGCCACCTAGTCAAAGTGATGCTAAAATTGATTAAACAAAATCCCTTGGGTTGAAGAGAGATTAGACAGGATTTCAATTGATGGATAAGAAAGTGGCCACGGAGACATTGTAAGATGGCTGACTGAGTGGTGGCACAAGAGAGCCTCTCTGAGGAAAAAATAAATAAAAACAACTCAGATGCTGGAATCTTGCAACATGGAGAAAGCCAGACAAAAGGATAGGAATTCTCACGACCCAGGAAGAAACTGAGGAAAAAGAAAAAGAAAAAAGAAAAAAGAAAAAGAAAAAGAAGTATGGACAGAGGGCTGGAGCTGGGCAAGCCCGTCTTAAAGTCAGGTGACTCAGGATCCAGCTGAGATCACGGCCCTGCCGAGAGCCGGGGTTGACGAGCTCCAGACCCTCTGCTGGAGGAGGCGCTGAGGCAGGGAGTGGAAACAGCCAGTCAAGCTGCACGAACTTTGGTGAGTGATGGGAACTGGAATCCCCAAACTGGGAGGACTGGCTGGGTGACATTTTGGAGTTGGGCAGCGACATTTTGGAGTTGGGCAGGGCCAGCTTGAATCAAAACCCGAGGTGGCTTCTGCTAATGACTCCTAGTCCAAAGCAGATTGGTGGGATCTGCTCGGGCAGGGCCACGCCCCTGGTTGAAACCCAATAGCCAGGGACAAGGCTTTTCTGGGCCAGTGGCATCCCCAGGGAACACACAAACCTTTTGAAGCATAAATTGCTTGACTGGCATAAGGGGAGGAGCCAGCTCTCAGCCTGCAACGCACAGATTCACAGTGGACTATGGGGCGGTACTTCCCTAGCAAGAGTGCTGCAGAAAAACTGTAAGCAAAACGAAAGGCCCAGAGACCTCCATCACCCACCTATCTGAAGGGGGCTGGAAACATGACAAGACAGAGAAAGAGCAAAAGGTCCCCAACTGTGGAAACAGGGAAAGTGAGTCCAACAGAGGTAAATGCAGAGGAGGTTGAGAG
>PVLA01003709.1:0-171211 GCA_004027455.1 Hydrochoerus hydrochaeris
CCAGCTGATCTCCAACTTTGTGCTCTTCTGGGTTCAGGTGATCTTTTGCCCTTGGCCTCCCATGTAGCTGGTACTGCAAGTGTAAACCACCACACCCAGCTCTGGGTATCAGTTTTTAATATTGACCTTTTTTTTATTAAGCAGTGGTAAAGTATATTTGAAAAAGAAAAAGTGAAGAGCGTGAGAAACTGGGTTTGTGGAGCCAGGTTGGGCCAAGTAAAAGAGGAAAAAGCAAGATAAAAGCACAGCTTGGCGGCTACGAGGCAGGCTGTGGTGAGGAAAGCCATGCTAACCTATATTGACTTTTGAAAATAGTGTTTACTGTCCCAGCCTGAGGATGAAGTGCTTCAAAGGTGGTCTCAAAATCACTTGCTTTTAACAGGTTGTCATGCATAAGCAGTACATATACAGAGTAGTTCATATAGTCACAATCAGTTAAACAGTAAAGTCAGACCTAAGGCTTTTGGTTCTTTTTCTTAGTTCTGCTGGAAAACATTTTTTTGTTGTTTCAGTTTTTAAAAATAATTTATCAGTACTTAATAATTGTACAATTAATGGGGTTAGTGTGATATTTCCACGTGTGTGTCATGCAGTGTTTAAATGCAACCATCCACACATATGCCCCTCGCACTCCTCCCATTTTCTTGTAACTATTCTAGGTCACATTCCCGAGTGGATCAAGATGCAGCTGTTCTGTATGCTGGGGTGGGGGCTGGAAAATAACACTGTATAAAATGAAAATTGTGTGTATGTTTAGTACATTCTAACTAGCCTCACAGACAAGCCATATTTTCAGCTACTTATTTCATTTACATCACTTCAAGAATTCAGTATAATTGTTGTATTAATTGGGGTGATTTTTTGAAGCCTTTGAGAGTCTTTAGTATATTTTAATATATTTAATGGGAAAGAGGACTTCAACCTTGAGGAAAAGCATTCCCCATGTATGAAATCCAGAAATTCATTTTATAGAATTTCAGGCATGTATACAATGTGACCTAAATTTTTCTACTTGATCTGTCATGTCTTGGGCATAGCTCGTTTAGTTTAGGTAGAACTAAACCTGAGTTAGTATCCCAAACCTACATGTACCTTAAGAAAAGTAGGAAGTATATTACCTTAAATAAATTGTGATGTGACTGGTGATTTCCTCTGGGTGACAGCAGTCTCCTCTCCACCTAGTGGAAATAAAACATTTTTCTTTGTGTTGTCTTACTGGTTTCTTTAGGGTTTGGTTTGGTTTTTCTCCACGGAGAAAAAACTGTCACTTTTTGTTTTATTCAAGACAGGGTCTTGGTGTGTAGTCCAAGCTGGCTTCAGATACACTGTGTAACTCAAGTTAGCTTTGAGCTCATGGTTCTCCTATCTCAGCTCCCCACTGCACCTGGCTACAATTGGCACTTTTCTAGGAGTCTTAGAGTTTGAGGTGAGCAGAAACCCAAGATTTCTTTTCTCTCTTATGGGTATTAAAAGGTAAACTGCTTGGTTTTAAAGACTGGTTTCCAAATTTTAACTTATATTCTTATAAACTCGTTAAGGTTGGAGGACCATTTCCAGATTGTGTAGGTTATAAGATGGAAGATTTTATTTCTCAAATGAAGGTATGACTGCATATTTTCAGAGATGTTATAAACCATCCATTTATAAAATAGCCAAGGTCACTCACTCTCTTTTGGCTTAGGCTTGTTTATAGAGAACAGTTTTAAAAATGATCATCTGAAAATCAACAGCAGTAATGGGAACTTCGCAGTGTATCTTATGTTTGCTCATTTCACATAAAGGAAATGTGTGAAATACCCCTGAAAGATACAGTTACTGGAGCCAAAAAGTAGATCACCAGTGGTTTGAGTGTCCCACAGCCTAACCCCTGCACTACTGTGCACCCTTATAATTTGTTAAATTCCTATGGAGACATCCATTCGGAAACATTGGTAATGACTTCCTACATATTCCTGGTTCCATATCAGCTACCAAACTCAGCAGAACCACCCCTAAAGCAGTGACTCTCAAGTTGCTTTTGCAGAGGGCTCATTCTGTGTGATTCGAACAGCTAAGTAAGATTTTTTTTTTTTTACCTCGCTTGTCAACTGTTTCCATCAAAGTATACTTTTTCCATGTTGGTCTCCACAGTAAAATCCTGGAAAATACTGGTCCTGTGTCGGATTCCGTCCTTCTTGTGCTGTAGATTGAGTGCAGACCCTTGTAGTTGGGGGGCTTTTGACAGGCTTCTGTACCATGCTTCCAGCAAGTGCCTTGTGAAGGTCCCTCTTGCCCCTTCATATCAGATACATTGCCTCAGTTTTCATAGGTCTTTGCAATGGAAACCTCAAATTTTCCTTTACTAGAGGATTAACTAACTTACATATCTTCATGAGTAGCCATACATGTTTTGTTGTTGTTCAGAATTTAATGCACTTTTGCCTAGGTTTAGTACTTTTCCTCCATTTTACCACAGATAACAATTGTGCTTATTGGGTACGCCAGTCAGGCTAGGGCCATGCTCTTTCAGGCAAATGAAAAACCTTACCAGAAAGAACTTGTCTTAACTCTTTTTATAAAATTTCAGACTTTGTTTTCATTTTTCCCTTGAAAGAAACTTGCCTAGCAAAACTCTTATTAAATTGATATTGTACCCACTTCTCCGTTTTTAAACTCCAACAGACTGTGAACAGTACTGGAGAAGGACATGTGTGGTATAAATGCTACCACGAAGTTACATTTCCCATTTAGCCATTCCTTTTATCAACTTTGTGTTGTAAAATGCTGTATTTTGCTCCATCTTATTCCTGCCACACATAACTGTCTCCTTAGCATGTTGAAGCCACTGTGTTTTTCAACTGTATGTCCCTGGTTACAAATCTGTCTATATCATATCTAGTAGGTTCTCTCTTGGAATTTTGTATATATTTTCTGGTACTCCATGTAAGGACTTACTTGCTATAAATATGCTAAAGTAGCTGTCATGCTCAGAATACTCCCTCAGACCCATGTACCACCAAGCCACCATTTAAGCTTCCTCCTCCTATCCAAACTCCTCAAAAATAGACAGTCATTTTTAAATTGTATTCATCAGTCAGCTAACAAAACCTAATTTATACAGTCAGCTTGCAAGTTGAACTTCCCTTAGGTGATTCTTCAGTGGTCAGAGTTTTCCTGTTGATCTTCCATTTACTCTCTCCTTTTTTCCTTCTTCAGTCAGGTTCCTGAGAAGAATTGTTATGCAGTAAAATTTGTTAGCATTCATTTCTCTTGAGTTTTGGCAAACATATAAAGTCATGTAATTACAGTTTCACCTCCCATCCATATATTCTCATCTTTGGATCATGTTTTCTTAGAATTTTACATCGGTGATTTTATCTGCTGAAAGGGTAGATGGCTCCCCAATACAGGCTGATAACTTCCAAACATTTATGTCCATCCAGAGTCTAAATTTCAGTCTTGCTGTTTTCAGTTGTTTTCAGTGGTTTCCAATTAGAAATCTCAATCATGCCAATTTAAATATACCAGTATTAAACTAATCATCATTTCCCCCTAAACATGTTGTCTCAGTCTCTGGAACTGTTTTTAAATAAATATTTTGTAGTTATGGTAGATGGACTTGTCTCTGAGTTCCTTTTCTTTCACCTCTCCCTTAAGTTACCCTTTGCTTCTTTACCAGGGCTTCCTGATTTTATGTTTACTTTGTTCCCTCTTATCCATTTCCTTCTTACTACTGCCTAGACCTACATTTCTGCATGGGGCACCTCTCATTTTCCCTACTCCACAGTTTTGCCCTCCTTCAGATTCATTCTCTACCAAGCAGCCAGAAAACCATCTTTTAAAGTACAGATCTCCTGGGCATGATGGTGCACACCCGTAATCCCAGCACTCTGTAGGCTGAGGCAGGAGCCTCTCCATGAGTTCAAGGCCAGCCTGGGCAACACAGTGAGTTCAAGGCCAACCTGAACTATATAGTGAGACCTGTCTCAAAAAACAAACAAACAAACAAAAAGCAAATCTGAGCAGGTAGTGTGGCTCAGTAGTAGAGTGCTTGCTGGCATGCATAGATCTTTTAAATCTGATCCCTAAATTTGCTAAATAATTAAGCATACAGATCTACAGATTTGGGTGTGTCATTTATATGTTTGCTTAAATCCTTCTGAGTGTAATGGATGAGAGTGGAAAGCATTCTCCTCTAAGATAAACTCTTAAGTTTTTCAGATTTTACTATAAGGTCTTCTAATGTCATCTTCTCATATCCTTCTCTAGCATCATCTATGGAAATGGATCTGTGTTGTGGAAGTTTGAAGAACATTGAAAAGAACCCCTTTAAGTTATAACTGCCATCCTCTGAATATATATATATATGATGAATGCAACTTTTCATATGTTTATTTATGCCAAACACAGGAATAAGGTGTAGAGTCCACATGAAAGCAACAGAATCAGACACTCTGGGTTCTTAGCATTTTTCTTTTTTATTTCTGTGATCTTGATGAGTTCCCTAACATCTCAATTTTGTTTTCTCATTCATAAAATGATAATAGTATTAGCTATGTAGTTACAGTGAGCGTAAAAGGTGTTATGTGTAATGCATTTGGCACAGTGACTACTGATTATTGAATGATATTTATACTTATATTTTCAGGTAATATAAAAGCCTAAACGTATAGTAGTGATACTATACAGAACAGATGGGTATTATAATCTCTCTTGTGAGAAATTTTACCTGTAACAGAGAAGCTCAAGGGATACTGAAAAGTTATTATTATTATTATTATGTACTAGGGATTGGACTCAGCACTTTGGACAGTAGTTCTACCACTAAGCCACATTCCCTGCAAACACATAAAAACTTTACATTTTATTTTGAGACAGGGTCTTGCTAACTTGCCAACTTGACCTTAAACTTGGAATCCTCATACATCAAAGTTTGCTGGAATTACAGATAAGTGTGACGATTCCCAGCTGAAAAGTTTATGTAAAATGCTGGTTGTGAGATGATGGAACATCCTTTAGTATAGTCTTTGTGAATGTATAACTTTGTTTAAAAATATCGTGTCTGTTACATCATCCAATTTTCACAATATATATGTCTTAAGAAAGTCTGCTTAGAACAATGAATTCAGCTATGAAAAGAAGTGAAGCATTGGTGCATGCTGTACCATGGTTGAACTTTCAAAACAATACAAAGTAAGGAAAGTCACAAAGACCACATGTTTATGATTCAATGTATGTGAAATATGTATTCATAAAGATAGATTAGTGGTTGCTAGGGATGGAGGCAGAAAAGGAGGAAATCCTAATTGGTAAGGGTTTTTTGGGGGGTGATGGAATTATTCTAAAGTTAATTAGTGGTGGTGGTGGTGATGGTTACACAAAACTACTGAATATTATACTTTTAAAAGATGAATTTTGTAACATACAAATTTTATTTGCGTTAACTGTTGAGACAGGGTCTCACTATGTAGTTCAGACTGGCCTTCAACTGTCAGCAATCCTCCTGCCTCAGCTTTCTGAGTACTGAGATTACAGGCATGCACCACCACACCCAACTAGCCATCTGTTGTATTTTTAAGATATTTGGGTGTTGTATTTTAAAATTTTATTTGTCATTTTGAGGGAGGGTCTCGCTATGCAAATAGGCTGGCCTTAAATTCACTTTGTGGCCCAGGTTAGCCTCACACATGCAGCCATTCTCCTGCCTCAGCCTCTGAAGTGCTGGGATTACAGGCATGTGCCACCACACTCAGCTAATTATTTTTAACACAAAAGTCACACAGAATTTTTGATGAGTAAATCTGACTGTATTGGGAAAAACTATTGATTTTTCCAGTGTTAAAACTTATATACGAGTCTGTTTTGAATGCTTCTTAATAGTTTTCAAGACCAATGCCTTATTAATACGTTACTGTTACTCTGTAATAAGAATAGGAAGAATGGAAGTATTCCTTGGATATTTTATCTAAATCCTTTTTACAGTTGTTAGTACATAATGATTGCATTTGTTATGGAGAGTTGGTATGTATATATAACATGCCTTCATTCTGTTCATGTCTTCTTTCTTCCCTTCCCATTTGCAAAAGATCTAGCTCCATTTCCTATTATCTTTTATTTTGCATTTTAAATTATACTTTAGGGTTTTACATAGAAGAGAAACCATATGATGTTTAAACATTTATGTGTCTGATTTATTTCACTTAATATTATCGTCTCAAAGTCTATCCATTCTCCTCCAAATTGCTCAAATTTATCATTTTTTATGGCAGAATAGTACTCAATTGTGTACAAATACATTTTATTTATGCTTTTATGTGCTGGTGACATGCAGCAACAGCTATGACCCCACTGACAAGAGCAAAGGAATCAGAAACAATAATAGTGTGAAAAACAAACCATATATTGACATACTGTGAGAACCAACATGGAAGAGATCTGCAAAAATCCAGACCAGAGGCAAACCAAATATTGATGTACAGTAAATAGCTACTAACTCCAACAAACATACCACAACAATAGAAAATAATTCAACAAAATAGTGTGGAGGCACTAAATATGTGAAAATTAATAAGGCCTAATTGTACTAATAAAAAAAAGGGTGGAGAAGGGTGAATTGAAAAGTAAAATTTCAAATTTTTACTTGAATTTGAAAGATAAAAGGACAGAAAATGAGATATAAGGGCTGGAGATTTAGCTCAGCGGCATAAGCGTCTGCCTTACAAGCAAAGCATGCAGTGGTGAGTTCGATCCCCAGCACCGATTTAAAAAAAAAAAAGAGATAAAAGATCCAATTAAAGAGTAAAAAACGGAGAAAAGTAAAAGAAGACAAGAAAAAGAAGAAAAGAGAATGGGCAGGGCTGTGGGCCATCCAGGCCAAGGCGTTTCCCTGATCATGTTAGCAGATGCTGAAGCGAACAGACCAGTGAGGTCTGTGTTGGATGCAGGCAGTAGGGTAAAGGGGTGTGGCAGTGAGGATTGTTAAGCAAGCAGTCCACTGGACTCAATGCCAGCACTTGGACACCCAGCTCCCTCCGAAAGCCACACACTGCTGGTATGGCTTCTCCCCGTGTTCTTTACAACCTGAGTATGGCTCTTCCGAGCCTGAGGTCATACTGTACTTCTCAAGGGAGTCTATGTCTAATCTGAATCATCTCCAGAACTGTCTCTGTGGCTGTCTTTCACCCACTCACTATGGTATGGTGACCACAGAAACCCTGAAGTGCAGCTTTTCATGATTTCTTATTCCTAGAGTAGTCAGTCCAGAAAAACTAACCCAGTCCCAAATGGCTTCTGATTAATCAGTCTCAAATATGGCAGGTTCAGCATCAGATTTCTTTTCCAACTCTACCCTGTTATGGGGAAGGAATTACTTGCAGTATAAAACCTTACTCCGTTTTTGCAGTGTTGAGTCAAAATGGACTTTTCTTGAGGCTTTCATTGTAAGCTGTGTCTGTGGTTTCTCTTTAGGGTCTGCCAACCGTTTCTGGGGCTTACCTTATATGTAGAGTCGGGTCCTCCTTTCCAGGTGCCAGGTTTAGCATTTCAGCCTGCTTTTCCCATGTCTTCAAGCTTTTCAGTTTCTGTGCGATTTCTGTTTGTCCTCTTGGCTTGCTCTTAATTGTCGGCGTTTTTCTTCCTTTGCGTTATGTTGTTACTTTCCAGGTGTGAGTCCAGATTATGGAGAAACTATAATATGCTACTGGATTCAACACCACTATCTTTTTTGCTGCTTTATGTAATTTTTGATATCAAAGTAAAGTTCAAAAAAATTCCGCTTTCTTTAACTTACAGTTTCAAACTGTTCAACAAACATTTGAGCAACTGAGTTATAATAAATAAATGTTACTGTTTTTATTATTTTAAATAACATACTTCAACACTTCTTTGCATTGCATTTATTAGGTTCTAGGGAGTCCTACAGAGTGTAAGCAATACTTTACCACTAAAGTTATACCCCCAGCATCTATATTCATTTTTAAATGAATAATTGATTTGTGCAGGCTAGTCAAGTACTCTACACATGATCCTCATCTCTTTTTACATTTTTGAGATAGGTTCTCCCTAAGTTGCTCAGGCAGGCCTTGAACTTGTGATTCTTTTACCTTAGTAGTTAGAATTACTAATTGTGTACCACTACACCCAGCTTAGAACACATTTTTATTGCCTATTCTGATCTGTATTTTGGGTCATATTAGGGAAGACTATTCAAATTGAGAACTGCCATGGGAAACCAAGAAATAGATGTCCTCATGAGTTTTTACAGGGTAATGAGAAAATGTGATTCATTTCATTTGTTCAGGTACTCTTAATTTATATCTACTATGTGATATGTGTTCTTCTGACCTCTGAACCACCAATGTGGCTGCAACAGTCTCTTTCCACCAGGATCTTGATGGTTTTATATAGAGACAGATTTAGAATATTGGGATAGGGAAGATGAAAAAATAAATGCTGACTTCTGTTAGGTTTTCTTTTATTACTTGTAGTGATTCCCTTTCATTTAAGGTTATGGCATGTAAACCACTAGAAATGTTGACTTTCTGATGATCATGTTGGAAGGTTTGATTTTTGTCAGGTTTACATACTCAAGGTAATACACTACAGTGTAGCCTTTTATTAAGGTAAAAGGCATTGAGCAGATGTAACAGTGTACTTAGGTTGTATTCTCTTAAAGTTTTATATTTGCTATAGTAATGACATTTCTGCATGTATGCTAGATTTGCTGTCAATTAAGTTGCAGTATATTTTGATGATAGTAAAAGTCACAAAAGAATTAAAATGCAGAAATTCCTAAGAACCTGCAGAAAGAGCAGGTAGAGGCCTAGAAAATAAGCTAATTCTCAACGATGACAGAATTGCATAATGGATTGTGCTGTGGTGAGCTGTTTAGAACAAATCTTCTACATAAGAGTCACTTCACCATTTTATTTTCCCAATGACTTTGGCAAATTATGCTATAGCGGTAACAGACAAATATGTTTTTCACACTGTTCACTACTAAACTGAAGAACTCCTGTTAAAAAAAGCAAAAGATAATTGAACCGAGATACAAATTAAGTTGGAATTAGAAGGTGGAAGAACAAGGTAGAGTAGAAAAGAAGAGTATTGTGTGGGAAAGGAGAATTTTGAAGTTATACCTGTTTTAATTAGCACTGCATCCTTTACTCTCTGGAAAGAGGCAATTTACTTTTCTATAGTAAATTTTCTATCTCTGAAAGGAAATATCTACCTAACAGAGGAATTTAGCCTTTGTTGTACATGAACTTTACCTTTGGGTTTAATATTGTTTGCATGCCCTTTGTTTATTAACAGAACTTTAGTGAGTATCTGCTATCGGCCAGGTATTTTATTAAATTCGGGGTATAGAGAGAGTATAATATAATACAATTCTTAGTTTCAGAGGGCTCAAATTAACATATTCTTAACTGGTATACAAATTAAACTTCCTGCTGATATGTTTTAGAGACACAGGGACTTCAAAGTGTAGATTATGAGACTGGTAATACAGTGATTTCATTCTCATTTAAATGATTTCAAATTTATTTCAAAATCTTGGGTAACTATTTTAGACTATCAGACTTTTTATTCAGGTGAAATTGTTCCTTGAAACAGACGTGTTGAAGCTCTAAAAAAAATTATCAATGTCAAGAACTGCAGGATTTAGTGATTAATAGAAATGTGGGCTATGAGAGACTGAGACTGAGATTGTATCAGACAGTAACTACAAAGAAGTTGAGTACAGTGGCAAATAAGGTCATTGAATTTGTGATAAAGTCATCCAAAAATGGCACAGCCAAATGGACAAAATACCCACCAGATTTGTTAAAGATTGAATAGAGAGGCAAAACCATTTTCTTTTACTCATTCATTCTGGATCAGAGCCCAAACATCTAGCTAAGCTTGGGCTTTTAGGCTACATACTTCAGAAAGCATCATATATTCATCTAGCAATACTTGAAACTACTACAATGACAGAAACATAATTCTGGCAGTATTCTTCCAGCTAAACATATTTAACTGTAGAATCACCACCTTATATCCTTAGTCTAGTTTGAAGGCTGGTATCCAATCTGTGTTGCAGATGGCAATCACATGCATCATCCAGGTGTTAATCAGCTTTTCCTCCCTAGGACAAAATACCTGATACCTACAACTTAAGAAGAGGCTTATTTAGCTAATACAGTTTCAGAGGTTTTAATGCATGATCAGCTGACTCAAAGGGAGAAGCAGCATGATGGAAAGGCATGGTGCAGAAAAACTTGAACCCATGGTAGCCAGGAAGCAGACAGTGGAACAGAAGAGGGGAAGGGGCAGTGGATAAGAGCATACTTCCAGGTCACAGCCCCAGTGGCCCATCTTCTCCAATCAGGTTCCACTTCCTAACAGCACATTCAGTCCACTGATGAATATTGTGCTTCCATGATCCAGTTACCTTCAAATATTCCCTACTGAACACATGAAACTTTTATGGGAATATTTTTAATCTAAACCATAATAATCTATGACCTGAAAATCCTGGTTTGGAGTCCTATAGCTGTTCTTTTGTGGTGGTCAGCAACTGAAGTAAGCTTATAAAATGAAGCTTGCTATTGAACTGATAACACTTTATCACTCAACCCAGAGGTTACTCTGGGTGAACTAAAACCAAGGTCTAAGTTTTGGCCAAAATAGAAGATGAAATAAAGGATGCTCATATAATGAAGACTGGGGTGTGGTGACACACAGCTATAATCCCAGCACTCAGGAGGCTAAGGATCGCCATGAGTTTGAGGACAGCCTGGGTGGGCTACGTAAGTTGAGTTCAAGACCAGCCTGCACTATACAGTGCAACCATCTCAAAAATTTTAATTAATTAATTAAAAATATGTATATAATAAAGGATGAGAATCAGATAATTTCTGATCAGTAAGAATCTACTATGTAAGCTGCAACCCTAAGGCCTGTTTCTCTTAGAATTACAACTATCAGTCCTTATTACAAAGTAGGTTAATTCAAGAAAGATAATTGTCCAAGAACCATAATGCTAAAATTTTATTTTGGCAATAAAATGGAATTTATCTGCAGAAGACTAACTGAAGTCACAGTAGGGAATAGCATTCTGATTTTACTATCAACAACAGAATAGCCCTGGTCATCACCATAAGAAATAACTTCCTGAATATTTTATGTAAGAGGGATTTTCAAATATTTTGTGATTCTCATTTAATAGCTAGAATGAAATAACATCTTACCTGATAGGTAGAAATACTGGATGATGTCTTAAGATGCTGTTTAATTCTTATTTTATCATATATACAAGGCAAAAAGAAAAAAACATGTTGCTATAATTTCAACTTGATTAAAATGCACATTTCTTTATTTTCTGTCAGTGGAATTTTTCAAATATCACACATTTATTAGAGAAAATTCAACATAAAATCATGATAAAATTTTAAATCTTGCTTGCTAAAAAGGAAATCAAAAGCCAATGAGTATAAGAGTAACTTTCCTGTAGAGAATACCTTCAGGTTGAGGAAAAACGAAAGCATAATTCATGAAGTTTAAAAATGGGAAATTTACAGAGGTTAAAAAAAAAAAACTATTAAAAGTAGGAAAAGATGCCCACCTGTAGTAGTCAGTGGAGAAGGGCACCATTTTGTAGCCATTAACTTACAAGAGGATGGAAGAATTCCAACACTTGTGTTTTATGATAGGTTATAAAATATATTTTTCAGCCTTCTTGGAACTAAAACTGACAATATCTCTTAAATACATAAATAAAAAGGAGAAGAGTGATAACACTTTTTTAAGACTATGGTAATAAAAGTAATATCTTAGAAATGTACAAACATATGAATTCATTTTACTCAGATGTTTAGACTATCATTTCTTTTCCATAAATAATCTGAGTAAAATGAATATGAATGGGTCGTATGTAGATGTACATTTCTAAGCAGCTGCAAATATTTTCCAGAGTACTTGTGGCATTTTATTTTATTTTATTTTGGTACCGGGGATCGAACTCACGACCATGTGCTTGCAAGGTAGGCACTTACGCTGCTGAGCTAAATCCCCAGCCCACTTGTGGCATTTTACATTCCCATCACTGCTGTTTGAAAATCTTGGCTATTCTTTTGCTGTTGAATTTTCTTCATACTTTTCCCAAAAATACATTTTGCACATATTTTCAGGTCTGTTCTGGAGTGTCTATCTCTGTCTCTGTCTCCCCCTCATTGATTTAATTGTCATCTTGATGATAATATCACATTGGCATAAATACTGAGGCTTTGTAGTAGGTCTTGAATTCAGATAGTATTGCATCTGAATTTTGTTAAGTTCTTTTTGCATCTGAGGCAATCATATAGTTTTTTTTAATTACCTATTTGATATTTGAATATTAAACCAACTTTTCTGCCTTGGAGGGTAGTCAACACCCATGGGCGTGATGGTGCATCTTTTTAATCTCAGGCCCTAGGGAGATTAATATAGGAGCTTTGAGGCCAATGTTGGAGGTTTTTTTTCTTTTCCAATCAGATTTTCATACATTTTAGGTATATATAATTATCATGTTCATCATAGAGAATTTATACCTATACATGATATAACTTTTTTTCCTCTTTCCTCTACCCTCCCTTCAACCTCTCCTCCCCTCATCATTTACAGAAGTTTGTTTCCATTTTTCCCTCTTTTCTCACTTTTTTTACTTTTCCCTTCTTTGTTTTGCTCCTCTACCATCTCTTGATCCCCCTCTCCATTTGAAGATTTTCTTCCTATTTCACTCTATTTATTATGCATTTTGGGCCTTCCTTACACTTTTGTTTTTTCATACTAGAGAAATAATGTGGTGTTTATACATGTGTGTCTGATTTATTCACTTAAGAGTATGGTCTCAAGGTACATCTGTTTACCTAGGAATGTCTTGGGCTTTATCCTATGCCATTGTATAAAGGAACCACGTCTTCTTTATCCATTCATTATTTGATGGGCATTTGGGCTGTTTCCAAGGTTTAGTTATAAAGTGTGCCTCTATAAACATGGATATGCATATATTGCTGTGTGTGGTATCATGCTTTTAATTGTTCCTGAAAGGTATCAAGAAGGTGAACAGCTGGGTCCAATGAAACCTCTAGTCCTAGTTAGGTGAGGAATCTCCACACTGATTTCCACAGTGATTGTACCAGTGTACACTGCTACCAGCAGTGGACAATGGTCCCTTTTTCCCCTACAGCCTTGTCAGCATTTGTTGCTGATTGATTTCTTGATAGTAGCCATGCTTTCTGGGGGTGAGATGGAATCTTAGCATGGTTTTAATTTACACCTCTCAAATGACCAGTGATGTTGAACATTTTTTTTCATGTATTTATTTGGTGTTTGTACTTCTTCATCTGAGAACTGTGTATTTATCTCAGGTGCCCATTTTTGGATTGGGTTTTTAAATTTGTGGAATCTGATTTTTTTTGAGTTCTTTATGTATTCTAGGTAGTAATACTTTGACTGAGAAACAATTGCCAAAAAATTTTTCCCGCCCTGTGGATCATCTGTTCACTCTATTGGTGGTTTCTGGTTTCTCTTGTTGTGTAGCAGTGTTTTTAATAAGATGAGACACTGCTTGTTGATTCTTTGTAATAGTTTCTGTGCACTCATGGTTTTGTTCATAAAATCTTTGTCTACACCAATGTTTTCAAGAGTTCTACCTTTTCTGTCTTCTAGAAGATTTAATGTTTCTGTTAATATTTAGATCTTTGATCCATTTCAATTTTAATTTAATACATGGTGAAAGATACCAATCTGGGCAATTTAGTAATTCTTTGTCTCAAAATAAATATTTTAAAAGACTGGGCATGTAGCTCAGTGGTAGAGTGCTTGCCCAGCATGCATAAGGCCCTGGGTTCAATCTCAGTACCAACAAAACAAAACACTTCAAGAAAGAAAAAAGAAATTTTGGGTCATGGTGTTCTTCTCACTTTACTTGCTAAAATCATTTTCTTTCTTTTTCCCTCCCATCTAAATCCATAAAGAACATTTGGGCTATAGTATTTGGAAATTAATATATTTGGGTATCAGAGTAATGCTGACCTTAAGTTAGGAATATTGTTTATTCTTTGTATACAGTAGTATTAGGTAGAGTTTACTAGTGAGTCTTTAAAATAATGTAACTCATAATGAAGAGAAAATAAACTATAACTAACATGGTAGAATTAGCAGACAAAAATATCTTGTTTAGTCATTAAGTACTCTTACTACAACGAGAAAGAATTGACATGGGTGGAAAACACTGAGCTGACAGAGCCAGTAGACAGAAAACAAGGATATGGAAGACTTAACAGTGTAATTATGCAGTGTCACCTATTTGACACTTAACTATGAAACGGCAAGATACACATTCTTTTCAAGGCATATCACAAATTTACCAAAATAGATCATACTGTGATTAATAAAACAAATCTTAATAAGTTTAAAACAATCTGCGATAAAACAGATGTGTTCTCTGTCCACAGTGCAATTAAATTGGAAGTCAGTAAGAAAAATATATCTGGAAAGTGCTTCATATGTTATAAAACTAACCCTTCTAAATAACTCAGGTGAAAGAATGACAGCAGTTATAAAGAACTTTGAACTGACTACAAATGAAAACCCAACATAACAAAATTTTGTGGGGTATATCTTGCATTCATTTATCTTCTTGACTGTTTTGAAGTTCAGCGTCAACAGGAATTTCACTGGGTTAAGATGGAGATGTTATCAAGTCTGTGTTTCCTCTGCAGTTTTCCCTATAGAAGAATTTTATCCTTTAGAGGCAGCAAGCATTCCTTGGCTATAGAGGGCCCCTTCCTCCGTTTTCTAAGCCAGCAACAACATAGCATCTTCAGAGTGCTATGATTTCCCTGATTCCTTCTTTCAGTTTGAAGGATTCTTTTGGTCCACTGGGTTAATGTAGCATCGCACAGTAACTATGGCATGTGTGGCACAACGGGCCGTTTGTATCACTGAAAGTGCTAAAAGGTTCACCATCACTAATCTAGGATGATACTCTTCCTATCTAAACATGTTTAATTGTATCACATTAGCAAAGTCCTTTGGCCATGCAGTGTTATATATTCAATGGGACCGTGGATTAAGCTACAGATATTTTTGAAGGTCTCTTAATTCTACCTGCCACACAACTAAAGCAGTATTTAGATAGGGATTTGTAACACTAATTGCTTATATTAAAAAAGAAAAAAGTTCTTAAATTGTTGGCTTCAGCTTATATGTAAAAAATGTATTAAGAACCAATTAAACCAAAAGGAAGTAGAAAAGTGAAAATAATAGAGAATAGGAAATAAATGAAATGGAAAGTAGTAGAAAAAAATCACTGAAACCAAAATAGTTAGAGCATCAATAAAAATAAACTTAGGTTGACTTTTACTTTGATATTGTAATGTTAAAGTACAAAGTAGAAACATTTAAATAGTCTTATAGATGCCTATTTTTGATAGAATTTAAACCTTAATGCTTCCTTTTATTATAGCTAATTTTTTTTAAATTTCCAGTTCTAGGTCCTAAGGAGACTACCTCACAGTTAGTCAGAGTTGTTATCATAAAGCAGAAAACCTCTTTTAGCATATAATGGATTCATAATTACCAAGCCAATATACATTTCAAGTAGTAACCCCTGAAAAGATGCGGATAAACAATGTTAGACTTACACTTTGGTATTTCTTTTGGTTTACATCCTCAGTAATTTGTAATGCTTACATTTCTTCATTATGCATGTGTGTATTACCATTATGATCCTTTGCCAATTCATTTACATCTTCACTGTGAAACTGACTCTTCTCTCACCTGGGTTTCTTCTTTGCGTTGCACCAGTTTCCTAGGTAAAACATCACATTTTTCTAAGTTCCCTAGAGGATTTTGGAATGGGGAAAAAAAAATGTCAAGAATGGGGACAGCATGGGATCCATAACCTATAGAAACTAGAGGATCAAAACTCTGGAATATTAGTGAAGGAAAGAATAGGTTAAAAAGGCAGAAATGAGTAAGAAAAGATGAAAGCCAGGTGTTTGGCAAGGAACTCTCAGAAGGTTCCATTCTGGAACATTCTATTCTGTTTCTTTACAACCCTGTGACAATGCACTGGGCCTTTCCCTCACCAATAGAGAAGTATCAGTACTTGATAAGTCTTCACAGCATTACTTTTATGTTTCTCAATCCAAAACCCTATACTCTGGACATACTGATTTCAAGTCTTATATCTAATCTAGGGAGTTCATGTTATATTCCAAAAGAATGGAATTCTAAAAGGGAGTCTTTTTATAATTTAAGAAGTCTTGCCTGGCTACTATCACAAGCTGTTTGTTCAGTCAGTCTACTGGGTTCATGCACTACTAAACCTTCCCTTCTTGTTACCAAAATACAGTACTGGGGAAAAATAAAATCATCTGACAACCCAGAAAGTCATCTTCACAAATATAAAACAGCAGGAAATCAGTTTTATTATTGAATAGTTAATAACAAAACTACAGTAAACATTAATCTGAGGTTGCAGAATGAAGGAAATTTTAGTCATATAGCCAGGTAGATTAATAGTCCATTTTGTATGTGATCTGTTTTATTTGTGTTTGCAGTACCACGGATTGAACTCAGGGCTTCCTCACCCAGCTACTATATCCCTAGCTCTGTTTTAATTTTTTAAAAAAGTTTTTAGTTTTTTTGAGACAAGGTATTGCTCTGTAGTTCATGTTGGCCTTCCTCAACTTACTATGTAGCCCAGGTTTGCCTCCATCTCATAACAGTTCTCCTGCCTCAGC
Source organism: Hydrochoerus hydrochaeris (assembly GCA_004027455.1). Taxonomy (NCBI): domain Eukaryota; kingdom Metazoa; phylum Chordata; class Mammalia; order Rodentia; family Hydrochaeridae; genus Hydrochoerus; species Hydrochoerus hydrochaeris. The sequence continues at coordinate 16,752 of PVLA01003709.1, forward strand.
CTCTTGAGTGCTGGAATTACAGGTGTGTGTCACCACGCCCAGCTTTCTTTTTTAATTTTGGGATAAAGTCTAGCTGATTTGGTCAGGCTGAGCTTGAACTTATATTCTTCCTACCTCAGCCTTTCACACGTATGTTCTACTAATAACTTGCCCTTCTATAATAGCAGCTTAATTTGTCCTAAATTCTAGTAATTTTGGTGAGCATCTGCTAGTTAGTTGCTTTTATGTTAATGAAAAATAAAGCTTTTCACATCTCTATAAGGAATAAGTAGTTACTGGAGCCCAGTGCCTACGTGAAACTCCCATGGTAACGGGGAGAAAGCTGTTTCTTCCATGATGTTTGAATTTCAAGGAGTAAAAAGGATGAAGATATGTATATGTACCAGTTTACCACAGTAAATACTACAGCGAATTTATTTATGATGTATTTCCATTACATACTGATAAACAGCATTGATTCACAGGCTCTTAAACATTCCTAAATTCTAATATTGATAAAAGCCCTTCTTAACTTTTGAGAAGATTTATATAGATGTCAGAGGAATGTTTAAGTTATCATGGGGTTTATAGGGAAGGGATTTTTCAGGACTTTATACCATTAAAAATTGAAAATATTGGGGCTGGGAATGTAGCTCAGTGGTATTGGGCTTGCCTGGCATGCACAAAGCCCTTTTGCTCAATCCCCAGCATGCCTCCCTGCAAAAGAGGAAACTATTATAAATCAAAAGTGCATCTATTAACCTACCAAGTATCATACCTTGTGAACACAATGCACTGTAGAGTGTCTGTGCTTGAATAAATACTTCCTTTGTCATCAAGTGGCTAAGGTTTTGGTGCTACACAGCTTCTCAGAAGATACAAGTGCAATTTCTAATGAAAGCAGGCACTTTCACACCATCGTAAATTTTAAAAACCATTAAAGTGGTCATTATATAAGTCAGAGGCCATCTGTACAATTTTTTCTAACCAGACATCTAATAAAAAGGAAAAATAAGAAAATGTGTTTCCTTTTTAGCACCAGAAAAAAAAAAATTGAAAAAGCAAAATTAAGTTTACTAGTGTGGTATCCTGATTAAAAATTTCTTTCAGGTTTATATTGCATAGTTAATAGAATACCTTGGGACTAAAAGGTTATCTGTCATGTGTAATGACCTTTAATGTGTGGAATGATAACTATATATAGAGAGAATCTGTGTTAAATCCAGTACTTTGCACATGTTTCGTATGTATTCTACCTCTGAACTATATCCCCAACCCTTTTTTATTTTATTTTTTGAGTTAAGGTCTCTTTAAGTTGTCCAAGCTAACCTCAGACTTAAATTTCTCCTGCTTCAGCCTCCCCAGTAGCTGGAATTACAGGTGTGTACCATCAATCCTGCAGTCCTGGCTGTTTTGCTTTGTTTTGTTTTGTTATTTTTATCCAGTGCAAAACCAATATAGTTAGCTCTTATTCAAAAGGCTTAAGAGCAACAGTGTTTCTAGTTTCAGAGTTTTGGGTTTTGAATATTTGCATAGATTATGGTTGAGAAGTTCTCCTGAAATCAGAAACGTTCCAAAATCCAAAATGTTTTGAGCCTCTTACTTGATAACATTTTTAGATTTCATATTTTTAAATAAGGAATGCTTAACCTGTGCTGTCTTGGGAGCTCCATGCATACTCCTGGTACAGAGATCAAAATCATATATAAAAATGTAATGTTCTTAGTAAAATTAATAGTTTTCAGACTTGATGTAGGGCTGGCATTTTAGCTTATAGGTAAAAGAGCTTCAGTTCCTAACATGCAAGGGGCCCTGGGTTCTGTCCCCATCACCACATACCCAAAAAGTTTGATGGTATTTAAGAGCATCTGACCCAACAGGGAAAAAAATGAAATATATAAAACAGTAAGAGAAACAATAAATGAAAATTGACTTTAAAAGCTTCACCATTTTTTATTTCTCATAGTTAAAAATTATTACAGATATGGAAGAACAGAATGACAGTGCTCATTATTCAACTATGTAATTAGAATATTAGCATTAAACTTTTCATTTCCTTACAGTTTTTACAGTAATATTTTATATGGTTATAAATTTATTTTTGATGTAATTTATTCTTTGCCTTTTCCATTTTTTCAAAATAACATGATTAATCTCCCCACCCCTCCCAATAAAACCCAGGGCTTCATGCATGTTAGGCAAACACTCTACTGATAAAATTACTTCCCCAGCCCTCTAATCTATTGTTTGAAACTCTGATTTAATCTCATTACTTTTATGCAAACTCTCTGCCACAAAGAATGGCTTTTAAAAATCTGTGCTGTGATTTGATCCTTATCCATAGATCTGAGTTTGGAAGTTTAACTTTATGTGGACTTCCCCTGGACTAACATGATTTTTTCCCCTCTCTGGTTCCATTTACTCGTAAAACTTACTGGGAGGATCATGCTGTGTTTGTAGTTCAGGCATATGCAGTTCAGGCTGGCCTTGAGCTCACTGTGTAGCCCAGGTTGGCCTCGAACCATAGCAATACTGCCTGAATCTCCCAGGTGATGAGATTACAAGCATGTGCCACCATTCCTGGCTTAAGACTTAATTTTTAAAATCTTGAACTTTTAGCTGTTTTTATTATTCTTCACTGCCCTTTACATCTTTTCTAAATTTTAATTTTTTCCCTTATGATTTTTTTTCAAATTTCCCTTTTTAAAAATAATGATCATGAACTTTTAGCAGCTTAAGCAAAATTTAGCAGACTGAATGATAGGAATTTTGGCAGAGTTGATTTGTTGGGGTAGTTCATACTAAAACATCAAAGCCATAAAGCTTTAAATTCTTATCTGAAGTTCAATTGTAAAAAGATTATAAATCTAAATGTACAATATGTATTATACTTTTTAAATGCTAGAAACAAATCAGACCAAAATGTTCTGTCCCTGATAAGACAGTTTTTTACATGCGAAAGATAAGAGAGTAAGCAAAATAGAAGGGATATAAAAGGATCAGGACGTAATATGTATATGTACAATTTCCCTCTGATGAATGAATTTTAATTTTAAAAAAGAAAAATAATTGTTTGCAACTTTATATTTGTTTATAATAGTTCTTCAGTGATATTATTTATGACTAGAAGAAAGATTAAATATTCTGTATTGCAATACATTATACCAGTGATAGTTGCAATATATGTTACCTTTATACTTTCTGTACATATCTGACATCCCTTTAAGTTGGAATTTTTGGTTAAAAATTATGAGTTAACTATTGGAGTTTTGCTAGGAGGTGATGTTCATGCAAAAAAAAAAAGAAAAAAAAAGAGTACATGTTCTAGATCATGTTTTTACACAGAAACAGTTCCTCAGAATGCACTATACCCTCTCTCTGCCTTTCTCTGTGAAAGCTAGCATTTTATAGAAAGGTTTTTTTAAGTACTTTTTTTCATGGCTTGGGGAAAACTTTTAAAAAATACCACGAGGGTTTAATAAAAACTAGTAAATATGTAGACCTTTTGCCTTAGTCCCAGCCCTTTTCTCTTAGATCATTGTTTATTTTCTAAGTTGTGTAGAGATACTCATTAGATCTTAGTTTACAAGAGTAGAGGGCCTGCCTGGCAAGCACAAGGACCTGAGTTCGGTTCCTGGTACCAAAAAAGAAAACAGTTTAAAAAAAGAGAGAGAGAGAGAGAGAGAGAGTAGAAACTTGACTCTAGTAGCGCCCATATCAAAAGTCACTGAAAAATAATACCATTGCACCTGTGCTAAAATAATAGCTTGCATCTTGGTGTGGTTTGTCAGGCTCTTTACAGATACCTGGAAAATGTGACTATTAAAGTTTGAGCTGCCAGGTTTGATGCAGCTCAGTTTGTGGGCTCATTATTTCATGTTTGGGGTCAAAGTGGAAAATAGAAATATTCTTCACTTGATGCAACCTTTGACATAAATTTAAAACCCTCTGTGAAGATAAGACAATCTTACTAAAACAGTTAAACTTGTCTGTATCTCCAATAGTTTTTCAAAATTGCATATTAGTCATTTGATAAAAAAGTTATGGAGTGGTTTTGTTGTTTTAATTTACTTATTAATTTTTCAAAATAGTAGAGATTAAATATAGCTATGAATTAAGTAGTTTAGCAAGCTTCTTTAAGCATCTGTAAGTTTAGGAAATTCTGAATCTCATGCAGAGATTGTCATCTGTCCTGGGATGCTTTAGTGCAAGATAATACAAAACAAACTATCTCCTTTCCTTGATGATGTCAGTTAAAAACTCTTTTAAAAGTTGAGCGGTAAAATGTTTGCCTTGCTTGCACGAAGCTTGCTGTTTATTCCTCAGCTTAAAAAATACTACTATGTCTTTCACACAGAACTAATATTAGTTGTTCCATCAACAAATTTTAGTGCTAAAACTGTGCAGTGGACTAGAAAGAAGCAATCTGTGACTATATCCTTCCCATGTTTTAACTAATTTGGTATTGTATTCTCTCTCTCTCTCTCTCTCTCTCTCTCTCTCTCTCTCTCTCTCTCTCTCTCTCTCTCTCTCTCTGTCTCCTCCTTTCCCTCATCTCTGCTTTCTTTTCTTCCTGTCCTTCTCCTTTCATACAACACACCCAGATTTTCCTGCGCCTCTTGCAGCAATGATAGGAAAGAGCTGTATGGCACAGTTTCGGTACGCACCAGTGCCTGATCTTAAAAGGACTGTGTATCTTTTAAAGGGCTGTGTACTCTTTCCTGTCCATCTGTTTTTTAATTTCTACTTTAAAGTCTTTTAAATCAAGACATTAGCTATTTCGACAAGGTAAATAAACAATTCCTACCAGACAAGCAGTTTTTTAAAATCTTAAATATGTGATATTATTCATAGAAGAAATGTGGTTTTTATTGTTTTGGGTTAAATATAGTTCATGTATTAATGGAAAGAAAACCTTATCTGCATTTTACTTTACGTTTATAGTGTAGAGAAGACTACTTTTGAGTTTATAGTTGATCTTAGGGAATCTTCCAAAAAATTATATTCCTCTTTTTCATGAATGGAATTTGAAGCTGAATTCATATGTGACGTAATACAAAATTTGAAATAAAACGAACAAATCTCCAAATTCTTTAGCTCTGAAAAGGATGGAAACAGAATTAAAAATCAAAAGCATGTTTGGAGGATCCTTTTAAAACAGATTAGACAGGCATGGTGGTGCATATCTGTGATCCCAGTAGTCAGGCTGAGCCAGGAGGATCGCTATGAGTTCAAGGCCTGAACTGCAGAGTGAAACCCTGTCTCAAAATGGCAAAAAACTAAAAACTAGAAAATAAATAAAATAGATTGGCTGTATCAAATCACAAGACCCCCTCCCACAAAAAAAGACAAATACAAAATATACATACATAGAGTTCTCATAGTCTGAGAAAATGATTACCTTGAGCAGGTCACAAAGGAAGAATAGCAGCTGATCTAATGATGTTCATTGTTTATTATCATCATGGAGGAAAAAGGTAAAAATTGTTATGGAGTGTGTTTTCAAAGATTTAGAGTATTATTATTGTGCCATAATTTTGAAGATTATTAAATGTCTCCTTTTCCCAAAACGTTTTGTGTGTTCACACTCCATTCTTCTACAAAAGAAAGAAAGAAAGAAAGAAAGAAAGAAAGAAAGAAAGAAAGAAGAAAAGAAAAGAAAAGAAAAGAAAGATTGATTTAAGATTGTGCCAGTCCCAATGAGCTGGGCATAGTGGCACATGCTTGTAATCCCAGCACTTTGGAGGGTGAAGCAGGAGGATCTCCCAAGCGTTTAAGGCCAGCCTCAGCTCTGTAGTGGGTTTAAGCCCAGCCTGAACTGCCTATCAAGACCTGTCTCAAAAACAAACAAAGCAAAACATAAAAAATTAGTCTCAGTGAATGATCTTGCATTTTTTTAGGTAATCCAATTAAATGCTATGTTTCAAGTTCTTGTTTGTTTCCTTTTGGTAATGTTTCTACTAACTGATTTGACTTAGACTCTTCTCCCCATCCACTGGCTCATAACAATTTGATCTTATCTGTTGACCCATAAATAAATTGTCCTCTATCAAATCATTTTAATATCTTTTTGCTATCTGATTGTTTAGTTAAATTTTATATCTAAGTGTTGAATGATTCTGTGGAATTTATAAGCCAGATGAGTTTTTGAAAATCCTTCAAGGGATATAGGGTTTTAGTTTAATAATATAGCATTTGCTTGTCTCTTTGCTTGAGTCCCTCAATTCAATCTCCAACACTGTAGTAAAAAGCAAGGGAATGGAAAAGTCTCTATAAGCTCTATCTTCCATTTAGAATTTCTGATACAGTAGAGTAATCCAGTGTAAATTAACTATTTTCTTAATTTTTCATTCCAGCTATATGAAAGAAAAGGCCAGTGTTGATCTGAGGTGGAAACTGAATTTTGTAGAATTGCTGCTGCTCTACTGAAACCTTAATCACAGTGTCCTTTTGTTGTCTAGAAAGTTTTTTTTTAAAAAAATGAATCCTGAATAATATTTTTATAGCTTAGAAGATCCTTAATTAGTCTCATTTTTTTTGCTTTACGGTTAAATTACGTCGGGACCTGAGAAGTATCACTTAAATTTAAGATCGCAAAGTTCATTAAATAGAGACAGACCTAAGTCTAAAATTTGTCCAAGGCATTTTTCAGTCTGACTACCCCTTATCTGAAATGCTTGCAACACAAGTGTTTTAGATTTCAGTTTTTACAATTCAGGAATATTTACATAGATTTACTGATGAGCATTCACACTCCAAATTATGGGCTTTTATTTTAGGGATGCTCAGGATACACCCGATTACATTCCTTAAGTGTGCCTTGCCACAAAATAGGATGAGTCTAGGCCACTGCTTGGAAAACTATGAGTTCGTGCCTGAGACATTTGTCATTACAGTCTGTGAGCTACAACTACACAATTTTTCACTTACTATGCAACTATCTCCTTGGTATAGGAGAAGTCTTCTCTTACGCTGAATTTGGGTACCAGTATTATTTAAACCGACTTACTCTTAGGATGACTGTCCAAAGATGAGTAATGGACATAATCTTTTGTTTCAGCTCAAACAGTTACAACTGTACCAAAGATGTGGAAGAAACCAAAAGATCGGACACGAACCACTGAAGAGGTGTTAGAGGCAGAATTGGAGGTAAGGACAGCAAAACTCTACCTTATCTTCAAATCAGTGATACCATTTCATAAGACTGGTGAGAGGTTATTCTTTTTTGAGATACCATTTTCTAATGGTATCTTACTGTAGGTTCAAGTAAAAATTTTAATAGTATGATTAATTTCATTGAATTTTCTTGTCTTCTCTTAAAAATACCAACCAGGTATGGTAGAGCACACCTTAGCACTTGAGAGGCTGAGGCAGGAGGATCACTATGAGTTTTAAGTCAGCCTGGGCTACAAAGTGAGTTCATGGCCACCCTGAACTACATAGTGAAACCCTGTCTCAGAAGGAATAACTCACTAACTAAATAAATCTATTCTAAAATGGCCAATTTCTAGTTAAAACTCCCCTTCTCTGATTGACATTTTCTTTGTGTTATCCTGATAGACTCCTGAGCTAATCAAAAATTCTCTTTTTTTGTTTTCCTTTCCTTTTTTCTAATAACAGTTAGCAGCCATGATAGAAAGGCCCAGTGAAATTTAGGGGCAAATTTGTTGTGAATCTGTTATCTTTTCCATATATTCCAATACCATAACTTCTTCATGTGGTTTATCTGTGTTAAAATAACCTCACAAGCTTTTACTGTATTAAGTCCAAGATCTGATACAATAAAGAAACAAAAATGAATTTAGTCCTAAGGATTACCCTAACAAGTTTTTAGTTGTTCCTTCTCCCCCATACTGGGAACTGAAGACAGGCCTTTCCACCTATATACCCAGCCCTTGAAAAGAAAGTTTTGGACAGGGTCTCACTAAGATGCTAATTGCACAGGCTGACCTTGAACTTGCGATCTTCCTGCCAGTCTTCTCAGTTTCCCATGTGCTGGGATTATTAGCATGTGCCACCATACCCAGCTTTTATAAGTTTTTTTTTTTTTTCCTCCCTAGCTAATTAAACTTTTTACCCTCTTCACATGGCTAACAGCACCCCTTTGTTTCTTCTATGTTTTATCCTGTCATCGCTCTTATATGATGCTCTGTTGGTGTCACAGTTAGTCCCATAGTAACCACTAAAATGTTTAACAGGTATGAATTCATGATGGTTATCAGGGGATAAAACTTGGCACTAACAGAGATGTAAATGGTTGCTGTACTTTTCTTGCAGCTGAGTAAGAGAATGATGCTCCTACAGAGATAAAATACCTTCTAGAGACAGGGGATTCCCATGCATTCCTGGTATGGCTGTAAGCTTCATGAACTGATATCCTTTTAGATTCAACTGATTTTTTATTCATTTTCCTCTGTTACACTTCATGTATCTTTATAGTAAGGCTAAATTCCTAGTTATTTAATATTAAATGAATGGGCTACCATCCCCATGCCTTCAGATATTGATCCTGTTCTTTAGCTTGAAGTTCAGCAAAATTTTCCATGCAGATCCAGGTAGTAAATATTTTAGACCTGTGGACTATGTGATTCCTGACACAATAACAGTGTTAACAAAGAAGTGTGAGTATATTCCTGTAAAACTTTATGGATGGCCACTAACATTTGAATTCATGTAGCATGAATACATTTCCTGATTTTTTTTCTAGTCATTGCAAATACAGAAACCATTCTTACCTTGTATCCTTTACACAAACAAGTAGTGAGCCAGAGATGATCCCTGGGACACGGTTTGCGAAAACCTGCTTTAGCTTCAAACAAAACTGTATTGACTGATTTTGAAACAGACACTTATTTCCTAACACTATGGTTTAAAAGTAAAAATTTAAAAGTATTTGATCATTGGTTTATAGACATTTCAGAAATCCTAGCCCTTCCCTTAAGTAACAGCACTTGATCAGGTATTTTGGTAAATATCAGATACTTTTGTTTTCATCTCCACTGATGAAGCCTATCCATTCTTACATTATTTTCTCAGTCTTTAAAAATAATTGTGTTAGGCACACCCTATATACTATAGCTTAGAAAAGTAGTAAAAGGATGATTCATTGTTAAATTGGTAGTTGTCTCTTAGCACTACAAATAAGTTAAGTAAAATTATTGATGAGGCATTTTAAAATTTGTTTAAAATTTTTAGGATATTTTGTCAGTCTTCAGTCCTTCATTCATTGATCAATTCTCAGTTTGATTTTCGTGTGCTTTAAAAACACACAGTATTAAAATATACAGGCAGTGTAACTTCTTTTTTAACAGGTTCTTAAAACAGGTTCACCTTGGATCATACAGCCATTGAGATGCTTTTTCTTCAATCTAGTTTTTTAGGAACTGTTTAATCACCGTATACATTTAATTTTTCTATTTCCTTTCAATTATTCCTCATTACATTGTGCCTCAGAGTCTTCAGTAATTCTGTGTTCTCTGAATTATGATTTGTTATTCATGTGACAAGATTCTTTATGCTCCTTTTTGCAATGAGAAATTGAATTTCCAAGTAATATAGTTTCTATTAAATGTTGTTGCCAATTTTAGATACAGAGAACTCAGTAACTTTTCCTAAATTTTTTCACATTTTTGAAGAAGTCCACTTCATTATATAATATAGTTTTCCTATTCTTCAGTACCATTTACATATTTTTATTTTGAATTGTTAAAGATCTTGCTATGTGAGGTTTAGAGCAGTGTAGTAAAAGTTGGACCATTAGCTTAGACTAAAACAGGAGGATTGTTTAAGTTCAGGAGTTTCAAGCTAGTATGAGCAACATAGAGACCCTGTCTCAGGGAAAAGGGGGAGAGGGAATCTTGATAACCTGTGCTTAATCATATATATCTCAAAGTCATTGTAAGTTTGCTTAGGCTATAACAGAGTATGTAATTTTTTAAATTGAGGCTGCTGATTTATGATCCAAATTTCAACACATCTGTTTTACTTAGTTTAGAGCATACCTACTTCCCACTGTTTTTACAAAAAGAAATTTCCTGTACTTGATTTCTTGAAATTATATTCCTTTCTTTGTATATTTTCCATGTACTCTCTTCCCATGGCCTTATTTATATGTTTGTATGTGTTTCCCTGAACTTCTTACTTCCATTAAGTGTTTTCCTCTGTGACCTGATGTATGATAGAAAATTTACCAGTATTTATTTATATCTGTTAAAATAGTTCTAAGTAACAAAGTAGATTTGTCACTACAATTTTTAATTTTTTTTTCATAGAGCATTTGAAATGAACTGTCTCCCAGGATATAGGACACTTTTAAACAATGCTCTATTGAACCAGCCCAAATTTTTGACTCTTCTAGCATGAAGGTATCAAGTGGAATTCCTCTTTCCTTTAAATACCTGCTCCAGAACTGTCTTTACAATGCTGCTCTTCATGAAAAAGAAACTTAACTTTCAGAGAACTTTGCTTCAAGCATTTCTGATGCTCCACAAGGACCTTCAGAAGCTACTGGGTTTGATATCTGACATGAAGATAGTAAAATATAATCTGAAGAATAACTTTAATATTTTTTTCTCATTTAAAAATACACTTGATACTTTTGAACCCAGGCTTTTCCCAAGGGAGATATGTTCTGAGCAGTTTTTATTTATATGATTTTTTTTCTGCCATATATGTATGTGTGTTTATACATATTTACTGTATCGTCTCCAAGAATCTAAAAACTAATGTGCAAAGTAGATTTTAAACTAACAAGTGGGCCGGGGATTTAGCTCAGTGGCATAAGTACCTGCCTGACAAGTGTGAAGTCGTGAATTCAATCCCTGGTACCACAAAAAAAAAAAAAAAACTAACAAGTGGCCTCCTTGTGAAACAAGATGTGACCAGCTTTATGGAACATAGTTACTTAAAGCTGTTCTCCAAACTCTCCATTTCACAGCCAGGGGACAGCACAAAAATACACTCCGTAGTGTTTCTTTTTATATTTGTAGAGCTTTAGTGGTGAGCGGAGGAGTGCTTGTTTTAGATTTCTGACTAAGATTCTTTCATGTCCATCAAATTCCAAGGATTAACAGTTCTTTCCATTCTAACCATTGGTATATTTGGATTTCATTAGTCATATGTTAAAGCATTTTAGTAGCCAGTTGAATTATTTGCTTTATTCTAGGTGGTGAAAGGAGTAAAGTGTCTTTAAAACCTACCATTTTAGTACCACACACTGAACACAGAGATTTTTATCTTGAGTGACATGTTTTCTCACAATTTTGAGGGGGTAGTTACAGAACTTTATGTATATTTACATGTGTGAGAAAAAATTTTAATTTTTGTATTCACTTATGCTTTAGCCTAAAGCTGAAGAGGACTTTTCAATTGATAGAGTACTTGAATCTGAACAAGATAAAATGAGCCAAGGGTTTCATCCTGAGGGAGAACCCTCTGACCTAAAAAAGATGAAAGCTGTGGAAGAAAATGGAGAAGAAGCTGAGCCTGTGCGAAATGGTGCTGAGAGTATTTCTGAGGGTGAAGGAGTAGATGCTCCTTCAGGTTCCACCGATAGTTCTGGTGACGGGATTACATTCCCATTTAAACCAGGTATGTTTATCCCTGCTATTCTGTGTCCTCCTTTCCTTCTCCCCTTCACTCTGCTGCAACCTTAGAGAAAGTCTCCTTCCTCTCAGAGAGTTGCTGGGTCATCACAGTATAGTTTTTACAGAATAAATCAGCAAGCATAAATTAGTGACTAGCAAATCCAGAGAGTTCTATGTTGGCAGACATGATAGCTGATGCTGGTATTCCAGGACTAACACTGACATTGAAGGACCAGCTGAGAGGAAATCTGTCAGTGCCAGGGTATTGAAATTTAGTGAAAGGAATTGTATTTTATTCATTAGAGGGCTATTATGGATATGAGTTTGTCTATATTAGTTATTTTGTAAGTTTGAACTTACTTTGTTGATACAAATTACTGATTAGAGCTGAACTCTCATATAAATCAGCCAGAAAATATGACTGGGTGATTGAATACCTATAGTGTAAGAGGTGCCCTGTGAAATGTGTGGTAAACTCTGGAAGAGCTCTCATCTTAAGACACCATCAAATGCATTTAAACCTCTGGCCTATGCTAGGATATTGCTGGCAGAACAATTGTCAAGCATGCATACCCAGCACTGTAAAAAGAAAACAAAATCTTCAGTCCCAGTATACTATAAGCTATGGTTTGTGGTTAGATTTCATATGGACGTGTGAGGGAAAGGTAATTCCTTTGACAATTGGTGTAAGAAAGAAGTTTTTCTTCTCCAGATCTAAAGTAATTGATGTAGCAGACAGGGTTTAAGGGTAAAAATGCCAGCATTAAAAAATAATCTAGACCAGTTTTTCAGCTTGATGATTTAGTAGGCAAAAAAACCCAATTTTTTTTTTAAAATGAGACTGCAGTAAGAGATTTCAGACCGTAACTCATAGTAAGGGTAGGTATTGTTTTAAAAAAAACTTACTTCATTTTAATTTGTGTTTATGTTTGTCCTGGGTCATGAAGCCATTACACTTTTTACTATGATTTTACAATCTGAAATGTTTGAAAACCACTGACTTATACATATGTACCATCTTGATAAACTAATGTTTTCACTGCCAATACACTGTTAATGGGCTTTTTAAAACTCTAGAACTATGCTAACTCCTCTATTTCATGCAATTTTTCTGTAACACTTTTTTTTTCAAACTTTAGGATACATCATTTTGAAATTCTTTTTCTAGGCTTGTACCAGGTTACTACCAAACTGTATTCAGGAAATCGAGACACTCTTATCATTTTTAGGACTATAATCAAGGTTTGTAATAGAAGAGTACCCAATTAGAGGCCCTAACTAAAATTGACCAACTAACTGGCTTTTACACCTGTTATACAGTATCTAATACCAGTTGTTAGAAAAAAGCAATCAAGTTGAGATTCCAAATAGCTGCTACTTCTCAGTAAATACAACACAGTACTAAGGATTTAGTTGGAAACATCTTCAATTTCTTATAGCCCATTAGTAGGTCTATATCTCACACTACACAATTGGAATTACTATTATAGGGAGGATTCAGTGTGCTATCATGAAATGATTGGAGGCCTGATTTTGAATTTGGTCAATTAAAAGAAAAATAATCATGGCTTTTTATTAGCCAATAAAATTTTATATATATGTTCTCCAATTTTGGCAATAGTTGAAATAATAGTGTTAGTAGCAAGGTAACTGCTGTAGCAAAAAAAATTTTTTTAATTTATTAGCTGAAAATACTTTTAGAGTCAGGATATTTAGAAAAAGATTCTAAACTGTGTTCCTTGTTTAGTAGATTCAGCAAACCAAACTTCAGCCAAAGTTGAAAATCCTTCAACTAGCTGCTTAAGGGGTTATGGGTTTGGCACCGTAGTAGTGTGTTTGCTAGGCCCCATGTTCAGTCCTGAACGTGGGGGAAAAGCTGATTTCATTATCTTCAATAATGTTTTTCCCTCTAAAATAACATTTCCATCCAGACGTGGTCACACAGGTTTGTAATTCCATCACTTGGGAGGCTGAGGCAAAAGATCACTGTGAATCTGAGTCCAGCCTGGGCTACATAGGGAGACCCTGTCTCTAAAAACCAAAATAAATAAATACATTAAAAATATTTCCTTCTGAGCAAAGTAACCTTGTTTTCCCTGTAGCTGAGAGTTTTGTTAAGTTCCTAAGATTTTTAAAGGTTTGATGGTTTATTTAATGAGGACTGTTACAAGTTAACTGGCCAAAGGTTGCCTAATATGAATATACTTTTTTGTGTGAAATAGTTTCTACTTGCTTTAGATTGTTTCCTTCCAAAGGTATCCAGAAAGGTGGAAAAAAGAACAATGGTACTTTCAAATCATTACATGACATTTTCTGACTATCGCATAGTTTCTATCTTTTTGTTGTTGTTCATGGGAAGGTAAAGTACATATTGGAATGAGGTTTATATAGTCATCTGGCCATATTCTTCTTTTAGAATCCTGGAAGCCTGCTCATACTGAAGGCAAGAAACAATATGATAGAGATTTTCTCCTGGACATCCAGTATATGCCAGCCTGTATCCAAAAACCAGAAGGCCTACCTCCCATCAGTGATGTGGTTCTTGACAAGGTAAGCTGAGAAAGCTGTTTTTTGGATGGCAGCTGATTTTAACTATCAGTGAAATATGTGAAGTATGTGCAGTTTTTAGAATCAAATGGCACTTGAATAAAAATATGTAATGCTTAACAATGAGATTTTCCTAAACACTATTGGGTTTTTGGCTTGTTACAAGTTAATGTTGGGATACATATTTGAATGGTGGTCATTAAAATTTTAATTTGTCTGCTTATTATTGCTATTTACTAGTGATACAGTAACAACTATTTGTTGGAGGAAGCATACTGTTTAATTGATGGGGGGAGTTCTTTCCCCATTGTTGGAAAATTTCATACTGGAATTATGGTAACATTGAGGACAGAAGAGAGATAGGGGAGGTATTTGATAGGTCAAGCTGAAGTGGGAATTAACATAGTTCAAATAATGTATAGCTTAGATTTTTCCTAAGAGTTACTTCCAGTGGTTGAACTTCCCAGCCCTGTGCATATAATACTAGATAAGTATCCTTCATTTACATGTGTTCTGAATGATGCACACAGAACAATTAGTATGGACAGTGCACTGATTTTAAAATTTATTAAATTGAAAGGAGCAAGTAAGTAAATTGCTTAACTAATTTCATGTAAACCAAAGATGAACCAATGCTATTGACTAAGTTTAAAGTTTGTTTTGTTTTGTTTTGGTACTAAAATTTAAACCCAGAGCTTCAAGCATGCTAGTCAGCTGAAGTATTTTCAAAATGAACTATTTTTCTCTTATTAAAATGTTAACTTTGCTGGGCAAGGTGGCACATTCTTGTAATCTTTTCACTCAGGAGGCTGAGGCAGGAAGATTGCTATGAGTTTGAGGCCAGTGTGGGCTACATAGTGAGTTCAAAGCCAGACTGGACTACCCAGCAAGACTCTGTCTCCAACAAAACAAAACAAAAAACAAATAAACAATCAAAAGAATACATGCATGAATCTATATTAAGCTTACCATAAACAATGATAACTCTACCTCTTATGATGATACCTTGCAAGTACTTAATACTAATCTTATTTGTGTTATTTTATTTTCCCGTAGCAACAGACCTTCTTATTTGTTTTGTTATATCTCAGTGTTATTCAAGGTATTTGTTTGATAGGTATTTATTTGTTAAATGATTTATTGGTGGTATTATTTTGAGCATAGTTTGGTACCTCAGAGTGCAAATTTGATAGCCTCTGAATTAGATGATCCACTTAGGAAATATTCCTACTGTCCTGTTATTTTTTGATTTTTGACTATGGCCATTAGTTAATTGATTTTTTTGCTCAACACCTTAGCATTGTTGTTACATTATAAGCTTAATTAAAGTCAGATATTCAGATTAACAGAGCAAAGTGAAATTTCATGAAACATCTCCTTTGAGACTTGTCTGCTCAGTATACATGCTTTTACCAGATAGCATTAAAATAATAATGAACAATGGTAGGATTTTTGTCATCAGTATTCTAATGTTTTGATGAACATCCTGTTTTAAAATCCCACAATTGATTGTAGTTCCAAAGATCTCAAAATTGTTTGCTTGTCTTATGCCATTCTTTTTTTTTTTTTTTTTGTACTGGGGATTGAACTTGTGACCTTGCGCTTGCCAGGCAGGTGCTTATGTCACTGAGTGAAATTCCTGTCCCATCTTATGCCATTATACTGGTCTTCAGTAGCTAGTGAGCCAATCTGCTGATTACATGTAGCTTTCCCTTGGAAATTTCAAGCATAATCAGCTCCAGGGCACCAAAACACCATTGTTGTTCTGTTAGTTCTAAGGCTGGTTGAGGAGAATCTTTCATGTAATCAGGTTGGACTTGTACTGGTCCTGAACCCAGTGCTCACCATTTCCAATGACTTTTCAGTCTTTGTTAATATTCTGGCACCAGATGCTCAGGAATGTGTGTTTTAAGTTTTCCTTTGCCTTTTACAGATCAACCAGCCCAAATTGCCAGTTCGAACACTGGATGCTCGGATTTTACCTCGAGGGCCAGACTTTACTCCAGCCTTTGCAGATTTTGGGAGGCAAACACCTGGTGGAAGAGGTGTACCTGTAAGTGCACGTTCCCTACAATTGCATTAGTTAGAAAAGTATCTGTCGTAGAAGCCATGACATCTTATCAGATAGCAAGAGAACGATCTTTATTCAGTGATTACTGTAATTGAGAAGTAGGAGGCAAAAACTATCCCTTCCATGTTAAAGAAATAAAGGATACACTTGAATCCTTTTTACTTGACAAAAGCTGGTCTTCATTAATTTGTTCTTGGTTTGTTTTTATCCATTTTCATTTGAAGTGACCTGCAAATAGGTTTAAAAATAGAGCCAACTTTTGTAAAATTCCTATTTTGTTTTGAGATGGCCTGCTGTGCTGGAGATCTCTCGTGACATTCAGTTAATGGTCATCTGTTTTGTCTTTGTTTTCACAGATTTACAAAATGCAGAGCAGGCATGGATTGCCAATTCTGGAACAGAGTAAAGCCCCAAGTTGTACTCCACTGGCAATGTCGCATCCACCCCTGAAGAGCCTGCCTCTAGGGGTGCGCTGAATCTTTTTTTTTCCAAACAATAGTTTATGGTGTTATTTTTTGTTTTGCTCTTTTTACATAGGTTATAAGTCAAAATGTAAATACATGACATCTATAAAAGAGTGGTATCGGTAAACCGCAAATTGCCCTTACCCCAGTAGCAGGCTCTTCAGTGGTGGAAGTGGCATCAGCAATGGAGTTTTGCTGGAACAGAGACTGTGCAGGATTCTGCAGGCTCTGCCTCCTCCATGTTTTTTAGACTTCCAGAAAGCTCGAGGAAAGTTGCCAGTGATGTGTATACATCTTTTGCCCTGAATTAGAATGGCATAGAGAGCATTTATTCTAAAATCTGGAGGAGCATGGGCTTTGCTATTTATTTGCAGGCCACCATATTAAGAGTATTTTATATTTGTGAAAATATTTTCATATATAAGATGACTTCATTTCCCCATCATTTTTTTTATTTCTCAAATGGCAGTTTTTGAAACCTGCTTTGAAATAAGACTACACTGTCTGAAAACAAATGTTACTTTGTAAATATTTAGATTATTTGATTATTGATTATTATTTATTATTTGATTAACAAATGTTACTTTGTAAATATTTAAATTATTTTGATTACATATGAAAACTATTTGAATGCTTTCAACATGTTGGAGCTTTCGTAAAACCTACAGGAAACCTCCTTAATTGGAAACATACTCTTATTGGACATCATCATCTTTAGATCTCTGTGTATATGATACTTTGCTTACACATGGTTCTCAAGTTGAACCTTTATCTATTTTTTTCTAATTGTGAAAATTTTTCAAAAGCTTCAGTTTTCTTACCAAAAAAGACTTAAAAAGCAGCTTTCTAGAAACCATTCATACCTTTTTTCTAGCATTATTTCTCTTTCTGATGGTTTAAATACATATATTTGTATTACTTTTCATTTTGGTTTGGACAATAATTTTCTTCTGCCAACATTTGAAATAATGTTGATGCCATTTTGATTGTTATCTGGATAATAGCATCTGTGATTATTATTATATTGCTTAATTTTATTCATCTGTCAGTCACAAAAGGCAGGAATTGCTGTGTCTCCTGTTCCAGTGTATTTTGTCACTTTTTTACACCAGCTTGCTCTGTTCATTGTTTTCCTGTTAGTTATAGCAAAACACAATGTTGTGAGTTGAGAATAATCTATATCTCTTTTAAAATACTGAAAATAGAAGATGAATTTTGCAAGTAAAATCTAACTATGTTTGACCATTCATTTAAAAGCTGGTATACATCAGATAAATGAGTATTTTGGTATAGTCAAAATCATAGAACTGGAAATGGTATATTTTATAAAATTTGTGGTAAAAAGATTAGCTGTAATTATTTAATTTTGTTTGTTAAGAAGCTTTATCATGTTAAAAGCTAGTAGTAAAGTAAAATTGTGATCTCTCAGGGTAATGTTGATGATGTAATCCTTAAACAAGTAGTTACACTACCAGCTTTTTCCTTACCTAACAGACATTTTCCACTTAATTGGACCAATTTATACTGTAGTATATTGACATATATTCAGATGGCCACGTCATAAGGCATAAATGTATAATATAAAAAGAAATAAAAAAGATACCATTTAGAAAAAGCAGTACTCCAATTGTCTTGGTTACTTTTTCATTGCTGGAACAAAATACCTGGCATCCACAAGTTAATGGAGAAAAGTTTATTTTAGCTCACAGGTTATAGAGGTTCAGCCCATAGTCACTAGGCTCCAAAGCAGGGTGGCATGGCCCAGGGCCATAGCAGAGGAAAAAGTACATGACATGGCAGGCTGGAAGCAGCAGCCTTTCTTCTGCTTTCTCTCTTTTTATTCCATGCAGACTGCAACCCTATTGGTTGGTGCTACAGACACCTAGTTTGGGTCTTCTTTCTTCAATAAATCCCAATATTCACACCCCTATCTGTGCTGAACCAGTCAGAGTAATCCAGTATTACACACCCTAGGTACAGTCACCTCCCAAAAGCCCCACTTATGAGCACACAAGTCTTTAGGGGCAACAATTAAGTATAAGCCATAACACTAACTCTTCATAGTTTGTAGTTCTATACCTCTAATTATTTTTACTTTTACTTATTGTCCAGGCTGTGTTAAAATTATTTATTAGACAATCATATGAAAATCTACTAGGTAGATTATATAGTAAGGCTTAAGTAGCCATGACTTACAGTTAAAATTTTTCACAATATTTTTAATGTATACCAATTATTTTAAAATATTATGTGCAGATAGGTACGCAGTTTCAAACATTTGATGGATAATAAAGTACGTATCTATTGAAAATGCTGAGAAGGATCATCTCTAGATTTCTTGGATTTTTATTGATAGTTCAAATGATATTTAATCTATTTGCAGACATCTCAGAATGTGCTCCAAACGAAGTGCTTGGAGGAGCTATGTATCTAGAAATAGAAATTTACCATTCTATGTGTGTTGGGTTTGAGGGGAAGGATGGTACTATGGATTACACTTAGTGACACTACCATTATAAATCCTAGGAGCAGAGACGTTCCTGAGTTGATAGTCTCTATCCTTCTCTCTTTAAACTATGGTCTATCTTTAAAGATTGCTAAAGTGAGACCAGCCATGATGATACATGCCTGTAATCCCAACCCTGTGGAGGCTGAGACAAGAGGATCACTGTGAGTTCCAAGTCAGCCTGGACTACAAAATGAGTTCAAGGCCAGCCTTAACTACAAAGCAAGACCTTGTCTCAAAAAAAAAAAAAAAAAAAAAAGAGTTGCTAGGATGGCTGAGTATGACAGTACCTGCCTGTAATTGCAGCTACTTTCACAGGAAGAGCACCAATTTGAAGCCACCCAGGGCAACCTAGTGAGACCCTGCCTAAAAATAAAAAAGTACTGAGGATGTAACTCAGTGGCAAAATCTTTGCCTAGCATGCATGGGGCCTTGGCTTTAATGTCCAGTGGTCTGTTTCCTTACCCAGATAGAGATAAATTTGCAAGTTGAGACTGTGAATGAGATGGGAACAATGCATATTAAATTCCAAAACAGAAATGGGTATGGTTTTTCATTTAATGTATTTAGAAGATTAAAAGTGAGTAAGAAAAGAATTTAAACTTAGGCTCACTTGGAAAAAACCTATGCTTTGTTAGTTAACACCAAAGATTAACAATTTATTTTAATTCTGATACAGGTAGTCTTTGAGTACAGTATACTTACACTTCCTCTTCCCACTATCCGGTTTGATTGTCCTTTAGCAAAGAGACAAGGCTTCATTTATTTTTCTGTGTCCCATAAGTCTTAACACAGGGTTTTAGCAATTTTTTTTTGTTTAGTGATAGGTCATTTAAAGCTACTTTTGGAGACTACTATAAATTTCATGATTTATATTTTTTTTACACTAAAAAAGACATGAAATGTTAAAATTGGCACATCCCATTTAATTTTAAATGTTCCTTTCACTGCTTTGCAATTGATGGGAATATCTTGCATGGTTTTGTGGAATTGCTGGTTTTGGATGTGTGTGTGTGTGTGTGTGTGTGTGTGTGTTTAATTGTAAATATTATTGCCGGGTATGGTAATACATGCTTTATCCTGGCACTGGGAGGCAGGAGGATTGTAAGTTTGAGGCCCACCTGATCAATTTAGTGACTGCTTGCCTCTTTTCTCCTCTGTACTAGAGTCCTTCCAGGTGTTGATATTCTAGACAGTGACCTCATTCCAGCAGTGCAGAGATTAATTAATTAAGCATTTTAAGGATTTAAAAGCATAGCAAGGCCAGGGATTCAGCATAATCTCCTACCTGGCAAGCACGAGATCATGAGTTCAATCCCTGGTACCCAAAAAAAAAAAAAAAAAAAAAAAAAGCACATAGCAAATCTGCTAAGGACTCAAAATATATAAGTTACCTTCTTGTTTTTCTTTGAACTTTGTTATTAAGCATTTTATTAATTTCTTTGAACTTTGTTATTAACCATTTTATTAATTTTTCTCATTTTTCTGTGGTGCTCATTGACATCACGCATACTTATATGGGATCAGATGAAAAGATACCTCCAAAACATTCATCATTGTTTGCAGATTTTGGGAATAAACATTTTATGACTTTATCTCCAAATATGCATACTATAATAGTTAAGTGATTTTCACATAATTTTCACATAATTATTTTCATTATATCTAGATGCATAAGTTTTTGACAAATTTTATGTGCAAGTATGTGGATTAAATGCCTTAGAATTGCTTACTTTAGCTTTGTGCAAGCATTGAAAAATAAATTCACACAAGACATCAGTCAAGTGTAACCTTGATTATAAATCTAAACATTACTTGGATTGCTATATTTTCTTAATGCAGTTAATTGGTCTGAGCTTCCATATCAAAGTCTGTGCTTTTCTTCTCTGAACCTTAGTGGGAATTCTAAAGGGCAGTGTTGGATTATTAGGTGAGTTGTGGATTTGGTCTGTCTTGTGAAGATTTTTGTTTCCCAATGGCAGTATTTGCTCGGCGTTTAAAGAATGGTGTGTCAGAAAAAATAAAGTTATCAACACACAACAGATCTGGGAGAGAAGTAGCAGGGATTACTCTCCACTCAATGTTCAATATTGAAAAATGATTTTCAGGCATTTAAGATAACAACTGCTGTGGTTAGTTTGATATGCAAAAATGTACTTTTGCTTATATTATCTTTTATAGTAACAATACTTAATTTGATGATCATTGTGACATCCTAACATATATTTGGTATTAACAAGGATGTAGTGAAAATCTAGCAAGCTCAGGGAGTTTAGAAAGAGAAAAAGAGAAATCTCAGAGTCATTAAGTTTGACTGTTATTTATAATGTAAGAAGCACTTTCTTTAGCATTTATGACCCAGAAATTTAGTACTCTCCAATATGATCTGCAATAAGGGTATGTATTTGTGATATGGAAAATTTTAGTGACAGAGTTGTGTTTACATTTTACCCTGGAAGTGTAAAAAATCAGCTTTTGTAGGAGATTTGTTACTGATGATTACTACCTGTGAATGGTTTTTTTTTTTTTTTTTTTTTTTGTACTGGGGATCGAACTCATGACCTTGCACTTGCCAGGCAGGTGCTTATGCGACTGAGCTAAATCCCCGGCCCCTGATGATTACTACCTGTGAATGTTTATAATTTTGACAATGGCCAGTCCAAAGTTACACATCTAATAGAATGTAGAGCTTTAATTAGGGATAGTCTTTCATGTTAGGAACGACAGCTTTATTCAGCATCATTTTTCATCATTTTGTCTCATTTAGTACCTTAGCATCTAAAAATTATAGAGATAGAGAACACTGTATTAGTGGTATTTTGAGTCATTTTTCTTCCCTCCCTACACATGAAAAGAAGAAGATCACATCTAACTTGCATGCCTGCTGTCTAGTCTTTGCATCTTGAAGTGTCTGGTGTGAACATCAGGCTTTACTTGAACACCACAGGGGACACAGTTCAAAATGTTAAGTACTCTGAATAGATGTAATATTCTTCTCCTAGTTGTTGAATGTTGGACCGCGGAGGGCTCAGCCTGGCCAGAGAAGGGAACCCAGAAAGATCATCACAGTTTCTGTAAAAGAAGACGTGCATTTGAAAAAGGCAGAGAATGCCTGGAAGCCCAGCCAAAAACGAGATAGCCAAGCTGAGGATCCCGAAAATATAAAAACCCAGGTAAGAGTAAGAGTGCATCCTAACATTGTTTTGGAATTATAATGATAGCATTTTAATTTGTTTTAACTTGTCTTGCCTTATCAGTATGTGGAGAAATACCAACCAGTTTAAGGCTATGTGTTTTTTTTCTATGGAAAGCATTGTTCTAAAAGCCATTGTGGATGCTAGACAACCTACTACTTTCTCTTGAAATTACTGTTTGTGTGCTTTTTATCAGCAGTCACAATATCTAGTGAACTTATACATGATAGACTTCTGTCATTAAGATTAAAATGAGTATTTGCTATTTTAAAAAGTGATTTTTATAATGGGAATATAGCTCAGTGTCATAAGCACCTGCCTGGCAAGCACAAGGTTCTGAGTTCGATTCCTGATACCAAAAATTTTTAAAATAATGTTTAAAAAATGATGTTTATATTCTCAATAATGCCTGTTTGCTGTGCTAATTTATAAAACATTGCTTTCATCTTCCTCGTCACCCCTTCCTTTTAAAAAAATTTCTATTAGTACACGTTTGTAGTATATCATGTTTACATTTCTTGTGTGAAGCTGGTGCACATATATAACATATTGTAATTCCTTTTGTATCTCCTTTCCCTTACCTCCCTCCATCTCTTAATCCCTTTCCCATCTGAGAATGATCTATCTCCTAACTTACTATTATCTTTCTTTTATTTTGCTCTTTATTTATAATTTGGTTTCTCATGAGAAACCATGAAATATTTAAGGTTGTGTGTCTGATTTATAAATTTAATACGGTTTTAAGGTGTATACATTTTCCTACACGTAATTCAGGTTTGTCTTTATGGTAGAGTATACTGTACTCCATTGTGTATAAATCCCACATTTTATTTATCTGTTCATCTGTTGATGGACAGATAAGCTTCAGGCATTCATTTCTAATAAGCTATAATTTAGAAACCCATCTTGTTTTGGGGTCTTTTGGAATTAAATTGAACTTTTTGTATCTTTTTTGTATATGTCTGTTCTCAGAATTCCTTGGAATAAACTGGATAAATGCCTTTTTAAATCCACACAAAACTAACTTTTGTGTAATAGAGTATATAAAACATTTATTCATAGTTTTCTATACGTGCCAATTTTAATCCCTGGGTTACCACTACTGTCTCCTCTGGATGTTTTATTCTTAGATGGCGAAAGTGTAATCTGTCTTCATATACAAAACTATACTAGACCCCAGGCATCATAGATGATATACTAACTTTTAGTTTCTGATTCCTTTCTTTTCTCTGACCCTGAACACTTCAGTTTAACAGCTAAAAATTTCAGCTCAGAAGTCAGGGTCCTTGCTCTGTTAAACAGGTTCTTAACCTAAACTACAAAATGACAATAAAAATAGTAGCCATGTCATAGGGCCAGTGTGACAATTAAACGAATACAGAATATTTGGCATGTTTCTTAGATCCTGGTTGTGTTGATGCTCCTTGGACATCTCTGATTCAGCACCAACACAGCTTCCTCCATAGTAGATATTCAGCAAGTATTTATCAAACTACTAACCTGACCAACAGTGTTGTTCTTAAAAAATTAAGTGAAAATGATCTAATTCATCAGGGAATCGTGCTGTCAAATCTTAATTGGCTGATTGCCATTGTTCATTTCTCCAGCAATTGCTCAAACACTTGCCACAAAGTTGCTAAATATATCTTCCTACCTTAACTGAAATCAACTCCATAATTCATTCGTCTCATCTCAACATATCTCAACCTTTAAAGTAATTGCCTTCCATATCCTTTTCTTCAGTCTCCCTGAGAAATGTTTAACAATTATGGGGGCCTAAATGTCTTACATAATTTAAAATTTCTACCAGACCTTCAGCATTGAAATGTCTTGTTTTGGTATGTAAAGCACTTATTTTACTAAGATAAGATCTCATTAAATCACCCAGGCTTGGTTCACACTTTCCATCCTCTTAGTTCAGCTTCCCATAGAACTGGGATTACAAGTACCTATCACCATGCCCAGCCATAATACCTTATTTTATTAGATAAATTCTTTTATACCCATGAAGAAGAAATACAAGTTACCTTTTTTTCCCTTAAACAAAAAGCTTCAAGAGATAAATTACCTTGTTCCTTAGTAGTCCATTTCTTTGTCATGATTATTGAGTAGTCCAGTTTTTGTGACTTGTAATCTGACTCTATTTACTGTGTTACAGTTATTATTAATTCTTATCACAAAAATATAATTAGATGGACATGAGATGTCATTAATCTGCTAAGTTTTCTTTTGTGGATAGATACAGCAACTCCAAAAGAGAATTTAACTTTCTTTTTCAGATCTAATGCAAACACTTTTTTTTTTTGACCATTTCTTCTAAATACAGAATATCTTACTCCACTTCTCGTTTTTTGGTGTTTTCATTCTCCTCTACACAGTTATACCTCCTGTTGCCTATTGCTTGCTATTCTATTTCTTTTCTTTTCTTGTTTGTCAAAACAATAGATTTATTTTTGCCTGTACTGGTAAAAAACTTTTGTACTCTGATTTTATTCCAACCACTACATTAAAACATTATGAATGCCTTTCAATGATACTGTTCTTCTCCTATACCATTAAATGCCATCTGTTTGAAGCATTCCTAAACAATTACCACCTGAAGATGTGTCTGAACTCCACTACTGCACTGGTATGGTAGTTCCACTCCTGGGGTTCCTTGCTTTATTTCTCTTTTCCTTGCGGTACAAAATTCATACCTACTCGCTCACCTTACCTTCCGGAAGCACTAATTTCTAAGTTTTAAATGTGGTATTCAATATGTCACTTTGCCCCACAGCTAGCGAATACTACTACTCTGATAGTTCCTGGTTGTTCTTTCCATTCCCCAAATAAGAATTCCTTAGCAATAATCACCACCTAAAACATTTTCCTTTTCCTGAAATCATCTTTTTCTTTTTCTTTTCAGTTAACTAGCCTTTTCTGTCTGCCATAATTTGTCCCAACTTTATGTTTGACCTTATTAGAATATACAAATAAAGTCAAATATTTTCTGAAGTGGTTGTACCGTTTTGCATTTACACTAGCAGTGCATGGGAGTTTCAATTATTCCTAACTGTCCTGACCATTTGTTCTTTTCTGCTTTTAAGTTTTAGCTATTTTCATGAATGTGTGGTGGTATCTCATTGTAGTTTTAATTTGTGTGACATTCCTAAATAAATTTATGTTTAATTCTGTGAGCCAGTTTCAATTGAGTTGTGTGTGTGTGTGTGTTTGTGTGTGTGTGTGTGTTGCTTTGTTTTTTGTGGTGCTAAGGCTCAGTCTTTTTTTGGTCTCAAAAGACAGTGTCTCACTATGAAGTTCAGGCTGGCCTCATTCACAGCAATCTTCCTGCCTCAGCCTCCTGATTGCTGGGATGACTGGCATGCTCCAACAGGCCCAACAGACTCAGTCTTACAGATGTTAATCAAGCACTTTAGTAGTCAGCTACATCTGCCACTCTTAAGTTTTATAAAAGGTTTTATATTATATTTTTATATTGTTTTATATTAAGGTTCCCCTCTGTAAAAATGAATGTCCAGTTCTTCCAGCACAATTTGTTTACAAAACTGTTTTATCCATTGAATTTCCACCACAATTTTTGTTGAAAATCAACTCATGTCTCTATGAGTCTGTTTCTAGATTCTTCATTCTGTTCCATTTGAGCTTTGTGTCTGTCCATTGTCCAGTATCACAGTTTTTATTTAGTAACCACATATGCTTCATGTTGAAATAAAGTTGTATGCGTCCTCTTCTCCCCCACCCCCAATTGCTTAAGCTATTTTAATTTTTTTATCTTTTTTGTATAAATTGTAGAATGAACTTGATTTTTGTGTGTGTGTGTGTGTGGTACTGGAGATTGAACTGCCAACTTCATGCTTGCCAGGCAAGCACTTTTGCTGGTGAGCTAAACCCCCAGCCCATGAACTTGATTTTTTAAAAGTCTCTGTAGGAATTTTATTTGAATTATGTGAAATGTGTAGATCACTTTGGGGAAAACTGACTTCTTAATAGTAACTGTATATCCCTATGAATATATAGTTTTCTTTTTCTTCGCCTTTTGCTGATTATTATTTGTTATGATATTGAATGGGAATGGTAAGGAATAGGTGTTTTTCCCTTCCTGCCAATGAACTATGACTATGTTTAGTTCTTAGAATCCTTTATCGGTAGTCAAAAGGGATAGAATGTTTGATTGATTGTTAAAGTCAATGAATTGAATTACTTTTCTGAATACTTCAAAATCTTTATTAATTTGAGAAGTTAAACTTAATATAAATTACATTTTAAAAATTTTTCTAGAAAGTACTACATTGTCATACTCTAATGAATTTTTTTTTTTTTTTTTGGGTCCTGCTAGGAACTTTTTAGAAAAGTTAGAAGTATCTTAAATAAATTGACACCACAGATGTTCAACCAACTGATGAAGCAAGTGGCAGGACTTACTGTTGACACAGAGGAGCGGCTGAAAGGAGTCATTGACCTGGTCTTTGAGAAGGCTATTGATGAACCCAGTTTTTCTGTGGCTTACGCAAACATGTGTCGATGTTTAGTAACGGTAAGAAGAAAGGAAGGCGTAAAACCAGAAATCTTCAAGAGGTATATTCTCCCCTCACTACACATTCTTCCCAGAAATGTTATTGGGGCAATGTAAAGGGGAGAATATATTTTTAGCATTTTTTAATATGATACCTTCACTGATTAAAGAAATCGTGCTTTATTAAAATGTATCCTCTAATATACTAGTCTGGAACAGCACATGAGATGGTCCCATCCAAGATGTGGGTAAGATTAAGTAGGATTTAAATTAGTATTGTGGCTCTGGAGATGCAGCTCAGTGGTAGACCAGTACTCAGTAAAGGTTCCTGTGCAAGGCCCTGGATTTGATCCCCAGCAATGCAAAAAAACTAAAATTAGAAAATGATGTGAAATTATTATTAGAAGTAACCAGATTTTACTGGAGTGTCATAAAAATAAAGTAAATGCTTCTTTTTACATTTAACTAAATTTGAAATTAAATTACCTGTTGCTTCTAATCCTGGCCTTTATAAAAAGATTTTTGTCTTTTTTCTCAAGACTTAAAATTGATAATTTCATCTTTTAGGAACTATTTAATTTCTCTTTCTTTACATTGTCCATGTTCAGTTAATCTCCTCAGCCTGTCAAATCTAGGGCAAAACAGAATAGGAAACCAAACAGCTTCTAGTTACTGTTCATTGAACTCTGTTCTACAGTCATAAAAGTGCCATGTGCCACCTGTGTTTTCTATTCCTATTATTGGTTTCAAGGTATTTGTTTATGAAATGTGTGTCCTTTAACATTGGAGCTTTTTCTTAATTATCACAACTTAACTGTCATGGTGCCTTGCTTCTTAGAAATAAAGTATGAGATGTAAAATTCTGTTACTGTAACCAGGGTGTGGTGGTGTGCATACCTATAATTCCAGAACTCAGGAGGCTAAGGCAAGAGGAGTGCCATGAATTTGAGGACAGCTTGAACTACAATAGCAAGACCCTGTCTCAAAAAACAGAAACAAAATATTATTAGTCTACCAGTATTTTTGAGTACCTTTATTGAGTATCAGTATTGAGTAAGTCTGTTGGGACTTGGAAAAGCCACCTGGAGCTCAAATCCATTCTGACAAAAAATAAAATTTCCAGAGGAAAAAAATCACATAGATGATGTTTTCTGATATAGCAGTATATTTATGCTTAACTAGATAATTTATGTATAGAAAAGTAAATTGGAGGAATAAAATCACTTGGTGAGAATGACTAACTTTTCTGGTTCAAATAAATTTGGGTTGATCCTAGGGGATAAGGTTCCAAGTACAGAGAAAGAAGAATATTCTAGCACATCTGTCTGAAGCAGCGGGTATGACTTAGTAGTTAAGGAGACTGGCTTTGAACTCTGACAGTGCTCTGTAAACTATAAAATTTAAACTTTACATCGCAAATCTCTGCTCTTGTACTTGTTGACATTATAACCTTAGAGCACTTACTAATCTGACTTTTCAACTTTAGCATCAAAATAAATTAAACAAGTTAATGAGAATAGCTACTAATCTCTTTAAACTTCAGTTTTTAATACATAAATTAGGATTGATTCATATGATGTTGTGAGGGTAAATTAATTCTTAGCTGAGTATTTGGCCTGTGGCAAACCATAAATAAATAAAATGTATGTGTATAATGGAAAGCCACTAAGCCTAGATTATAAAGATGGTGAAATAACTGGCTGTAGGATGAAGATATTTATGGGGGCCAGGGATGTAGCATGGTGCAGAGTGCCTGCCTGGCAAGCACAAGGCCCTGAGTTTAATTTCCAGTACCCAAAGAACAAAAAACAATGAGAATGATTATGATAACAGAATCCATTTGTGCAGCACCTGTAAGGTTGCAGTATGATTAGGCACTTTTTGTAGAGTATTATTAATGATTATTATAACCCTGGAAGGTCAGTTATCCTAACTTCCATTTTATTGACTTAGAAACTGAGACTTAGGATAACTACTAAAGTGGCAGTGCTAGAATCTAAATCCAGGATTAACTTAGTCATGTATCATACTGCTTCATAAGATACCATGGTTTTCTAGAAGCAAAGTGATTCTCTATCTTGATCCTTTTTTTCATTGTGGCTGCCGTTATTTTTTCTGCTCACTCATTAAAATGAGAACTAAAACATGTATCCTCTAGAGAACACTTAAGTCCTCCTTCCTGATTTTTTATTTTATTCTATAGGTAGTAAATAGCTTTTCATGTATTTTAAACAAAAGAGTGCCATTGATAAAAATGACCTTAAAAAGGCCTAGGAAAAGACAAACCAGGTTGGAATAGGAAGGGGATTATAAATTATCTTACCACTTATGAAATTTTAAAAAACTTTGTTGAATTATTTTAGATCATAAAGTAACCTTGAATAAGTCAAGCAGTATGGAAATGACATAGAAAACATTAATGTTCTTCAGTTATAGCCCTTGCTAGCTAATCCCCTATAAGACAGTCTGTGTGAATGGCTTTCACGTAACCTTCTGTAATTTTCTCTATCTTTATAAAATTATTTGAAAACATATAAATATATACATATAAAGATAGGCTTTTTTTTTAGTTTTGCTTTAGTTGCATTTTATCCCATAAGTTCTTTTTCAGTTTGCTTTCTCTAACTTAGTGTTCTGGGGATTCCTTCTAGATCATTGCAGGTAGATTGGACTTGTGTTTTTTTCAGTAGTCAGATATTTCATAATAGGTATGTACCATATTTATTCAGACCCCTCCATTGTTATTTGCAGATTGGGTTTTAGTTTTGCAATCACAAAATTGTTGCAGTAAATGTCTATATATCCTTATATTTGGTGATTCTTATTCTTTAATGTAAATTCCTGAGGGTTATATATTAAAGAGTAGAGATTTTAAATTTTTTCTGAAGTATAATAGAAATACCTGCTCATTTATTGCATTTTCCAAAGTTAATGATTTAAGAACCATGCTCAGGGCTGATTTTAAGTTCAGTTTGACAGTTTAACAGTTCTCATGAACCAGCATCAGCACACTACTGCAGCATGTACACATAAACATAGAGAGGTTATTAGCATGCAGCTCTGTGTATACCAGGAAAGTGATCATACCTTACACCTGACTTAATAGATAGAACTGTACTCTTCACTTTTCATTAAGGGTTAGCATCATCTTGAGATCTAACCTCATAACTGATTTACTTTTGAGTTAACTAGGAGCCTGAAGTAAAATGGTAGCAGTAGAAATAAAGTCATAGCTTTCTAGTTGAAACTAAATACAGTCACCAGAAAATCATGAGTGTAATCTAAATATAAAACTAAACTTTGGAAAGAAAACTAAGGATACTCTTGTATGAGCTTTGAGTAGAGAAAGATTTCTTCAGCAAGATACAAAAGTAACAGCCTGCAAAGGAAAAGTATATTAATTTCAAATGTTAAAATGTACCATTGGTTCGTGAAGTCTTTGAATGTAGAAAGATAATGTCATAGCCTGAGAGAATGTGTGGAATGCATATAAAATGACAAAACATTAGGATCCACTAGTAAACAGGACAAACAAGCAAATCAGTAACGGAGGAAGAAAAGGAAAGGCTGATAAGAAAATGAACAATCCATAGGAATGAAAGTCCAATGACCTATAAACTTTAACAGAAGATTGTTAATCATTATTCATTAAGGGAAATAAAATAAGCCACAATTTAGTATAATTTACCTCTACTAGACTAAAAGAAATGAGGTCGTTTTAATTTTAAGTTGGCAAAGATGGTGCAGCCACTTTGGAATGCAGTGGTGAGGATGCTTATACCCTGCTCCCTGCAGCTTTTGTACTTTTAGACCTCAGAACACTTGCCCTAGATTGGGGCTGTAGAACCAAAAGTAAAGCAAAATAAAAAATAAAAAGAAATATACCCTAAATAAGACAGTAAGTATACTATAATTACTTTGATCAATGAATATGAATACTAATATGAATAATATATAAATATATTGATTACATTTATGTATAATTTATATATGATTATATATTAATGTATTTATATATAAATATATAAACAGAATTTTAAATCAGTGCAGAGTTAGATTTTGTGGCACATACATGTAATTGCACAGTTGTGGCTAAGGCATGAGAGTCATAAGTTGTGAGTCTTGCCTAGGCAATTTAGCATGACCCTGTCTCAAAATCAAATAGCTGAGAATGTTGGCTTAGCTCAGTGTTTGAGCCCCAGGGTTGACCTCCAGTACCTCCACCCAAAGAAAAGAAAAGAAACCTCAATAAAGTAGTATCAACCATCCTCATGAGTCAGCCTCAGGAAACAGGACAAACTGGGTATGGTGGCACTTGCCTATAATCCCAGCACTCTGGGAGATTGAGGCAAGAGGATTATAAATGGGAACCTAGACGATTTGCTGAGAGCCTGTCTGAAAATAAAAACAAAGAACTGGGATTTAGATCAGTGGGGAGGCCCTGGATTCAATCCTCACTACCTGAAGGGGGAAAAAAAGCTAAAATCCTAAAAATAGAGCCCAGAAGTATAAATTCTTTGAAGTAAACATAAGGATAAATCTGCCTGACCTGTGATTTGGTAGTGAACTATTAGATGTACCATCTAAAGGGATAGCAGCAACATAATAGATAAACTACATTTCACCAAAATGTCTTTTGTTTCAAAAGATAGTATCATCCTAACCCTGGCTAGCACAAGGCCCTGAGTTTGATTCCCGATACCAAAAGAAAAAAAAAAAAAAAGCATCAAAAAAGTGCAGAGATCTTGTGTGGAGACGAAGAAGGAGAAACAAGAAGAGGAGGAGGAGAAGAAAGAAAAGCTACTTTCCACTTACATGTAGTACAGAAGAACAGAGCAACTAAATGTATTCATTGGTGAAATCTTAACATTTTTCCATACATGCTTTAGGGATTGAACCTAGGGCCTAACACATGTAATCCCATGTACCCATAAGGGATGGAAGCAGGAGAATTATAAGTCCCTGGGTTTGCTTCCCAGTACTACAAAAACATAATGTACAAATTAAGACTTGTTAAATATATATGTAATTATACAAACTGTAAATTATGAACATCAAACGAGATAAGAGGAGAAAGAAATGAAATCAAGGAAAATACACGGGAAATTATTTCGGCTTTTAGTAAGGATAGGTTTGGTAATTCAGACCACTCTTCCATAGGTAGCAATTAAAAAAGGTAGTCACAATATTTTTAAAAATCCTGAATGTGTCATAGCTAAAAGAAATTGAAGAATTACTCGGACTGAAATCATAGAAAAGATAAGAGATCCAAGAAGCCAATGAAATACTTGGTGAAACTTCCCTTGAAAAGGCAGCTAAGTTGTGAAGTACTCATTTTCATTAGTGTTGGAAAAAGGGCAAAAGTTGAGGCTACTTCTCACCAAAAATTATGGTAGAAAAGCTCTAGTAAATCCTCCTACATTTTAAGTGGGATCTAAAGGACTGAATACTTAGTGTAAGAGTTAGCCAGTTATCCCTGTTTTCACAGGAACTGTAGTTTAAGATCAGATCATTTCAGTCCTTGAATTTGGGTTGTGAGATGCTACATTGTTAGTTTTCCATAGATACAGGCATGAAACAAGCAGAAATCTTTTTAGAGACTTACTAAAACTAATCTAATCTTCATATAATTTCTCTACTGAGTTTTTTTTACATAAAATATATAGCATACAATACAATTAGAAATGTACAATATATAGCATATACAATATATAACATACAATACAATACAATTAGAAATGATCAGGCACCCTAGGGAAAAAGGCAGTTTGAATGAGAATGAGCTAGAAATATGTTCCATGGGGTTTCAGATGCTGACTATCAGACATAGATTTTAAATGTATATACTCATATTTAAGGTGGTAAAGACTAAGATTATAAAATTCAACCAAGAAATAGAATTAAACAAGTAGAAATGCTACAACAGATTTTTATGATAAAAATTAAATAACTGGGCTTAATATCACATCTGACATAATTAAACAGAACTATGAACTAAAAGAGACGTCCAAAATGAAGCACAAAGACACCAAGTAAAACACAGAATGAAGGGTTATAAGATAGGATACAAGAGGTAGATCTAACTTTGCTTTAGTTTGGGGTCCCAGTGTCAGAGGTGATTGAATGTTAAAAATCATAATATGCACAAATACTAAAATTTTTATAATTGCTAATATATGAAAGCCAAATTGTTTTTTTTTTGATTTTGGGTTTTTTGAGATAGGTTCTCCCTTTACACTTCAGTCTGGCCCTGAACTCTGTGTAGTACAGGCTGACGTCAAGCTTGCAGCAATCCTCAAGTCTTAGCCTCTTGAGTGCTGGGATTACAGGCATGTGCCCCAATGCCCTATTCAAGCCACAGAATTTTTAAAGAATTCTATACAACCCTGACGAGTGGATGTTTTGCTTTTAAGTAAAAATAAAAGTATACTTTTAGGCTAGCCATAGTAAAGCTGCTAGTAGTGGGGGAAATATTAAAAATAGTAATAAATTGTCTGAAGATTTCTTAACCAGGACACAAAATATTACAAAGAAAAGTTGGTCATTTGGAGACAGGTATAGTGGTGTATACCTGTAATCCCAGGTACTAGGAGGACTGAGGCAGGATTGAAAATTCAAGGTAAGCCTGAGCAATTTAGCAAGGTTCTGTCTCAAAATAAAGTAAAAAAAAAAAAAGTGAGGGTGTAGCAGAGTGCTTGCCTAGCATGTGAGAGGTCCTGGGTTCAATTCTCAAGACCAAAATTAATTACCTTACTAAGTTGTGCTGCATTAAAAAACTAGGAACTTAGGAGCTGCTTCCTTTGTAAAGCAGGTGCTTAGCATACACCAGCCCCTGGGTTTAGTCCTCAATGCCAAAAACAAACATTTTTCATCAACAGATATCTTTTTAAAAAGTAAAAAATGCAAGCTACAATAACAGAAGATAATCGTAACACAAAAATCCAGTAATAGATTTATGGTAAGTGATTTTAAGAAAACAACTGTAGATCAAATTTTAAAACTCAAATTTTTTAAAAAACTGGAGAAACAAACACTTTACAAAAAATTAGTTTTCCAAGTGACTTGACAGATGTATAAAAATTAATCAACTAGATGCAAAATAAAGCCATATGTAACAGATTTGCTAAATTTGCCAGGAGTTGACAAATACATGCAGCAATAAGAATGCAGAGTACTATAAGTGAAATTGTGAGTTGTTAACCACTTTAGAAAAGAAGTTAGCATTAAATACTACAGTTAGAGTTATTCTTCTGCTGTAACTAGCATTCACCTTCTTAAGTACATTCCTAATCAGTTACATACATTTCTTAACATAGTTCTGAGCAACTATATTAAAATGTTTGTAGTGTTTTTCATGTTAAAAAATCTTAAAATAGTGTCCATCAGTACTAGAATGAATCAATAAATTGTTGCAGATTTATACAAGGGCAGTGAGCCTAAACTATAATTACATGCATATGGATGAATCTTACCAGAAAATAAACTCGAGCAAAAGAAGCCAGGCCCAAAAGATACTATGGAATTTATTTAAAATTCAAAAATTCAAAAAAAAAAAAAAACACCATGGTATAAGTTTATGTCTGTGGTGGTCTAAGATGAATATTTGCTTTGTAATATAGAGAAAGACAAGAATGTGATGTGATGAATGTGTAGGAGGTTTTGTAACTTTTGGAGGCAGGAAGGCGTCAGTGCTTTGAAAGAAAGCTGCAAGTCGCTTGGGAGACTTCAGTATTCTGGTTTTTTTAATCTGATGATATTCATGAGATTTCTTTATCATAATTCATTGAACTGAACTTTAAAAAATTAAGAAAAATGTGGCTTTTGAGCTTTACTGTTATGTTTAATTATTTAGTGGGGGTGGTCACTCAATGGGAGAGCAGTTGCCTAACTTGTTAGGCCCTAGGTTCAATCCCTACAGCATATTATATGGTGGCAAAACGTTAAGATTTCACCAGTGAATGCATTGAGTTTCTCTATGTTATTTTGTGCTTTATGCAAATGCCAAACCACTCACCATCCACCT
The DNA here is from genome assembly GCA_004027455.1 of Hydrochoerus hydrochaeris. Classification (NCBI taxonomy): domain Eukaryota; kingdom Metazoa; phylum Chordata; class Mammalia; order Rodentia; family Hydrochaeridae; genus Hydrochoerus; species Hydrochoerus hydrochaeris. Next base: position 51,634 of record PVLA01003709.1, read on the forward strand.
CCCCCCACTTCTCCATACTGGGGATTAAACTGAAGAACTTGTTCATTCTAGGCAAGCACTTTAGGCCCTAGCTCTTTTTATTTTGAGACATGGCATTGCTAAATTGCCCTGGCTGCTTTTGAACTGCAGATCCTTTTATTTCAGCCTTTCTGGTAGCTGGAATTACAAGCATGCACCTGCATACTTAGCTAAAAAAGATTTGCAGAGGAAATTGATGCAATAGATTTGGCTTTCTCAAATTGTATTATATGTACTATATGTGTGTGTGTATATATATATATATACATATATGTGTACTGTACTTATGTATGTATGTGTATATATATGTATGTATATATATATATATGTATGTATATCTTTACATAGCTCTCTGCTTCCACCAAGATAACCATAAAGCTTAAAGAAAGAGATCCTAAGAGATAGTAGTAAATCATGCCTCTGGGATACATCATTGCTTCCACTAATTCAACTAGAAATGACTTTCTTTACAAATAGGGAAGCATTTAATCATAACTAAAATGAAAATCCCCATCTCAGATTCCCTCTAAGATACAGACACCCAAAGGCAAGGACTTTTGTGTTCATTACACAATTTCCCATATCTGGAATAGTCCCTGTCATGTAATAAGCCCACAGATTATGTTTTTAGTGAGTGAGATGACTGAAAGAATTGCCAACTTGGAAAGAGTTTCTTTCCTGTCCAATGACTACATTTGTTACTTGTCCTGCTTATTGTACCAGGAATGAATTCCTCAGTTACCAACCAAAATATGTAGTGTTTCGCGACTTTAAAAGTGCTTAAAATAAGAATGTGAAAATAGTGACAAAACTGGATGGAGAAGAGACAAGATAGTTAAACCTGAGAAATGAGGCCTGGAATTGAGATGACAATATAGCTGGATTAAATCTCCAGCATCTCGAAGAAACAACCAAAACAGACATGGATTCAGCCTTGGGCATCAACAAATGGCTAAAGTCAACTAAAGAAGTAGGAACATGCAACTTGTTTAATGAACGATCAGAAATGTATTGAAGAAAATATTGGTAACTGACATCCTCTTGAATCTCATGAATATCTCTCACCACTGCGTACCTCTTTGGGTGTATCTAGTAGAGAAATGCATTTTGACATTTGAGTTAAGTTTATGCAGAATATAAGTTATGTACGATTTTACTAGCCAATTTTCTAAGGTCATGACAGAGTTACTAATAGAGAAAGGATAGTATATCACCCCAGACACTAAAGTTACACTTGAACAATTATTTTATTGATGTTTACATTTAGGAACTATCCTATAGGGCAAGATATGGCAGTACACTCATGTAATCCCAGTACCTGGGAGGCTGAGGCAGAAGGATTGCTATAAATTTGAGGCCAGCCTGGACTAAATAGCGAGTTCAAAGCCAGTCTGAACTACATAGTTAGACACTGTTTCAAAAACAAAATTGAAGGAACTGTTAATAGAAACCTACTTTAAAGTTAGCACAAAAGTACCATTTGGTCCCAGAAGAATTAAAAACAGCGTACCATGATAGATGTGCACCATGTTTATAGCAGCATAATTTGTAATAGCTAGATCTTGGAAACAACCTAAATGTCAACCACATGGCTAAAAACGATGTAATGCAGTACTACTCAGCCATAAAGGATAAATTTGAGATGTTTATAGATAAATGTATGCAACTAGAAACCATATTCATAAGTGAAATAAATCAGATTTGCAAGTGTAAATATCATATTACCTCCCTAGTGTGAGTTGAAAGAAATTTTGTATATATATATGAATGATAGTTCAGAGAGTTATACTACTAATTTATCTTAGTTCATTGAAAAGAATGGTTTGTGCTAATATTTTTTGGTCAATTAAATGCAGATATCTTGTACTCAGAGTAACTAACTTAAAGGTAATACACAATGTATTATCTTTCTATCGATACCCTCTAGTTATCATGTTTTGAAATTTTATTTTTTCTCTTTAAAAGAGCAGTATACAGAAAGAAAGAAAGAAAGAAAGAAAGAAAGAAAGAAAGAAAGAGAAAGAGAGAAAGGAAAGAAAGTAGCATTTGCTCACATTATACTAGTTGTTCCAAATATTTACCTCAAACTAACACATGTTTTGGGGACAAAACGACTTCTGGGTCCTGGGTTACCACTGCCATCTTTATATTCAGAGGCAGCATTGAAAATCATGATGGTGCTCACCAAGGTCAAGGATTGTCCTTCATTTTCTCTTCTCCTGTTTGACTATTGTGATACCAAACAGATGACAGCCTTTGATAATTCTCTGGAAATTGGTCCTTCGAGGGAAAAGAATTGTCTGTCCTTACACTCACAAATACGTCAACAGTATAAGTTCTGTTAATTGAAGGAAATTACTATCCGCTACTGACAACATTGATATCCAGCATCACTGAGTGATCTGTACATAAACAGGCCTCGTTGCACTAATACTACACTATTACTTCACTATTGTGTGAAATTAAAAGCTAGGTACTTTCTAGTAAGTGTAATTTGCCAGGCAGCCTTAGTGAATATTCCGGCTGATTCCCATGTTCTCTGAGAAACAGAACCACCTCTCAAACAGCCCATACAATGAAACACACAGACAAATTCAGGCCTGGTGGCGCACACCAGAAATTCATGCTACTCAGGAGTCTGATATAGGCAGATCTCAAGTTCAAGGCCAGCCTGGCCAAGTTAGGGAAACCTGTCTCAAAAAGGACTGAAGATATAGCTCAGTGTTTTCTTGGTTTATTTTCCAGAATCAATCAATAACCATAAACTACTATGAAAATTATAATTGTCTAAATACTTTTTTTGTTTGTTTGTGAGACAGGGTCTTACTATAGGGTTCAGGCTACCTTTGAACATACTGTCTGGTCTCATACTGCATCAGCCTCCTGAGTACTGGCATTATAAGTGTGCAGCATCAAGCCCATTTTAAAGTCATTCTTTTCTTACTGGCACACATCACTTTTCATTCTTGATATTATCTGTATCACATTTGCAAGCATCTGCCTTCTCTGTTGTGGTCTAAATGTGTCCTCTCTAAAGTTATAAAGTGAAGCTCTAACCCTCAATGTTGTGATGGTATTAGGAAATTGGGGCCTTGGGGAGATGATTGGATTAGATGAATCCTAAGGACTCCATGTAACCCTCTGTAAGGGTAGAGGGATCAAATGCTTTTCCCTACTGTGTGAAGACACTGCAACAAGCTGGCCACCTTCAAGGCAGGAAGAAGGCTCTCACCAAAAACCGAATCTGACAACACCTTGGTTTTGGACTTCTCAGTCTGTGGTATTTTGTTGTAGCAGCTCAAGCAGGCTAAGACATTCATTCTTCATGCTCTGTTCCAACTTCCCAGTGTTAGTGGATCTTCTGAGAGGCCAGTGTCCACCAAACAATACATGTTCACTTAATAATGTAAGAATCTTGCTGAACTTACTGTCACGTCAGGACAAAAATTTACCATAAATCACTTTTTTTTTTTTTGTATGGGGGATCAAACTCACAACCTCACGTTTGCCAAGCTGGCACTTATGCCGCTGAGCTAAACCCCCGGTTAAATCACTATTCTTAAAGATTATGTTCTCACTGGCTCGTTTCTATGTTTCTGATGCCCTGTTGACTATCCCTACACAGCATTACCATCATACTCTAAAACAAGTCTTAGCTATACAGCTAGGCAGTCTTTTAGGGATAGTTTGTTTAAACCTGTGGCTGTTCTGCTGATTATTTGGTTTTAATATTTCCATGTGACTATATCTAAAAAGTTTATGCACTGTCACCTGTTCTTTGTACCTTGTACATGAGAAGCTTCCCTTTACCATCATTTTAGGATAGATGGTCACTTTTCTGGCTTTTCATAATTCTCTGCTCATTGCTTAGGAAATAACTCTGCTTATATTCTTTCTTTAATGGCTATGTTATTGTAAAATAGGTTACTCTAATTTTTAATAACAGACATCAAATATAACTCCACCTACATTAGTTGTTAACTGGGCCCTCAGTATATGCCAGTCACTATTATTTGCTCCATTTAAACTATCTCATTTAATCTTCCAGTAGTCCTAAGAGGTAGATATTATCATCCTCATTTATGAATAAAACAAGTCTGGTGATGCTAAGCAACTTGGGTAGAGTTAGATGGCATCACGAGGGTTATGACTATACTGTATCCAAAGCTCTCATTTCAGCAGCTTTTTTTTTTTTTTTCCTTTGTACTGGGGATTGAACTCATGACCTTGAACTTGCCAGGCAGGTGCTTATGCCACTGAGCTAAATCCCCATCCTCAGCAGCTGTCTTACAGTGTCCCTCAGTCAGCTGGGTGTGGAGGTACAAGCTGTAATCTCAACACTGGAGAGGCTGAGGCAGGAGGATCTTTGTGAGTTCGAGACCAGCCTGTGCTACAAAGTGAGCTCAAGGCCAGCCTGAATTGTATAATGAGACCCTGTCTCAAAAAGACCCAAAAAAAAAGTCCCTCAATCTACAATCATTAGAATGTCTTATAGACAAAGGCTCGAAGGGATAAGGTACTCATGTACACATGGTTGATTAGTTATAGGATTCCAATCATGATTTTGTAACTTAAATTCAAGTACTCTTTCAATTTCAGTGTTCCATACACTCCAGTTACATTTTTCTTAATTGTGATTTATTTAAAAGTGCTTCTACAAAATCTGTTTCGTTGGAGTCTCAAAGCTGCTCTCCTTGGACACAGGTACTGTGGCTCACTTGTTTTAGATGTTAAAACTGAAACTTGAGTTAAAAGAATTGGCTTTGTGTATATACAAGGTAGCAAGCATTTTGATCCTTATCTTAGCTCTTTCCATATACCCTTATCTACATAAAAGGAATAAAAGGCCTGGCTGCAAGATCCTCCTCTGTGAATTTACAGCATAGCTTTTACACTTTTGTTTTAGGAAATCATCCCATGCCTTACCATTTCAATCTGATCCTGTCTCTCCAACCATCACAACTTAAATTTATTTTACCTTTCTGAGTTTTGGGGGTTGGGGCTAAGGATCTTATTTTAACTATGGTTCCACTCACTATAGTCAGTGGTTCAGATTTTCATGCAGTTGTCTACATCTGTCCCATTTTCTATACAATAAATCCATAGTGCAGGAAACAACTCATTAGGTATGATAGGTTGTGGCCCATGCCACTTTTTTTCCTTATAGTCAGTTATATACATTTAATGTAATTGCGCTGAAGAGAATGCCAAGAAGACAGATAGGACTTGTTGAATGGTTTAACTTATGTTTCTGAATAGCAGATTGGATGTTAAGAGCCTATTTTTAAAAGTTTTAGTTTGTTCTAGAGTTGTGTTGTTCCTTCTGTATACCAGCCTTTTCTTAGATATACTTCTTAGTTATCTTTTGTGTTTCTTTAGTGCATTATCATGTACTGAGGTCTTACATAGTCAAAGATAAGAGTTTGCTTTGGAAAATCTTTGCTTTCATGCAGCATTTCTTATTGTAGCTGATTGTAGAGTAGCCCTCGTTAAATGATCTATAGTTGTTTGTATTTTTGTGGCCCAAAATTGGAGTAGGGATATATTTGTTTTTCCATAGTTGTTTAAAAACTTACTTGCCCTTCTCCTAAGCTAATGTTTCCTGTGGAGGAGAAATGTTTAATACAATACTTGGTAGCTGGGATGATTAGAACTGGATTTATTAAATAATTTTCATATATCATAGGGCATGCCATCATTTTTAGTACAGTTTTACTAAAGCATGGTGGGCCTCAATTCTCAAGAAGTTTCTGTTGCTATTTAGTCTCAACTAGTGGTTATCCAGGTCTGTTCTGCCAATTACCTTAATTATTTTGGGAGTAGAAACATAGTACATTCTATTTTTCAGTATTTTGTCCCTTTAAGTCTAGGGAAAAGACCATGTATTTATTTCAGAATTTTGGGATCCACTTTGTGATTCCTGAAAAGTCATTTTGCCATGTTACTCAATAGCTTTCCAAACAGTACTCAAAGAGATTTTATCTATAAAATTTATCAATTAGAATCATTGCTACAGTTTACTTTCTTTATATTCTAAACATATTCACAAGAATGTTTAGTTACAAGTGACATTGACAATAAAAGCTATGCAGTTACTGGAATGCATTTTTTATTGGATATGGATGGAAATCTTTGAGCAATCTTGCCTCCAGATGGCCATTTCTCCTCCACATTGGGTTGTTTTGTATGTCAAAAGTGTTTCCAAAGTGACCATTTGCTACACTAAACTTTTAGAACACTACTGTATTCTTTGGCACATAAGAAGTAATTCTAACATAACTAGATATTGATAGGGTAAGTACTGGCGTTACTGCAATAAGACATTCTCTTGAGAAAAAGATCTCAAAAATCCTGAAATGTTCTATGTTGTACTTTTTTCTAGAATAAATATCTCACTTTCTAAAACAGTTTTCCCCTGTCTCTGGCCATGATTTCTGCCTTGTTCTGTTTGTTTGTTTGTTTGTTTGTTTAAATTAAAATTCTTAGAATGAGAGTTTTTGTTTTGCTTTGCCTTGTTTTGGTTTGATTTTTTAAGGTAAGATCTACATAACTACAGGGTCATAGCTGTAATGATATGACATGGCTTTCTAAGTCACCTAGAGGCAGGGTCATAAAAGATACCATACATTTGTAAGAGAATAATGTGTACCTTTTTTCTATAAATTTCAAAACATCTTTGTATTTAAATCATGAAGTGCCTAAAGCCCAGTTGTATAAATCTTTTGAGAAATGCTTACCTGTGGTTCAGTTAGCATTGTTTTGCATAAAAGAAAGCATATATTTGGAATATCTTTAATCTTGCTCCTCTTGCATTTTCCTGTCTGGATGCAGCTGAAAGTACCTATGGCAGATAAGCCTGGTAACACGGTAAATTTCCGGAAGCTGTTACTAAACCGTTGCCAGAAGGAGTTTGAAAAAGATAAAGCAGATGATGATGTCTTTGAGAAAAAGCAAAAAGAACTTGAAGCTGCCAGTGCTGTAAGTGCTTTCATAGGTAGTGCTTGTGAGCTTTGAACATTGTCAAGTAGAACTTTTTTTTTTTTATTGCTGTACCTGGGATGGAACTCACGACCTCATGTTTACCAGGGTGGGTAAGCTAAACCCTGGAGCACCAAGTAGAACTTTCATAAAATCACCTGTAGCATCTCCTTTGTAGCTTGAGAGGGACCTGTAGGATTTTTTTTTTTTTCTGCACAAAGGTACCATATTGACTGTTATTTCCTGTTCACACCAAATATTAGAACAACACAGCCTTCCAAACCATATATTTAGCTTAAGCCTGGATTTCAGAGCAGTTGCTAGGTTCTAGAAATCTGAACTGAGTATAAATTTTTGGGTATAGTTGTATTTTCTGAAGAGTAGTATAAGATTCTTAAAGGACATCTGATCCCCAGAACAAGTAAGGCCCCTACGTCTTGATGTCTGTTGTGCCTTACAGCTTTCATCATCCAGATGCTATTATTCCTTCTTATATAACAGCCAGAGGAGAAGACGAGGCTTCATGATGAACTGGAAGAAGCCAAGGACAAAGCCCGGAGGAGATCCATTGGTAACATTAAGTTTATTGGAGAACTCTTTAAACTCAAAATGCTGACTGAAGCCATCATGCATGACTGTGTGGTGAAGCTGTTAAAGAACCATGATGAAGAATCCCTAGAGTGTTTGTGTCGCCTTCTCACTACCATTGGCAAAGATCTAGACTTTGAGAAAGCAAAGGTAAAAATCTAGAAACTAGAAACCTTCAGCAGAGCCTCTTGGTCAATTGGGGAAAAAAAAATATCTTAGGCTGTTAACAAAAAAATCCTTTATCTTGCCCAGCTGTCTATACTGTATAATTTTCCCTGTTTCCCATCTCATTGTTCGGGATTCATTGTCAATGCTTTTCCCCATATTTGCATTAGAATCAAGAGTGTGGAGGGTTCCAGGTTATATACAATCTAATTTATAAATTGTTCAAAATATTTGTTCCTTGTCCTTCTGTTTTTCCTCCATGGCCATTCCATAGATCATTTGTTTGTATGACAAGTTATGAGCAGAAATGAGAAGAAATGCTCCTATAGATCAGACCTAAGGGTGATGCAGATTGAAAACCCAGTAGTAGTCTAATTAGTGACAGTTATCTAACTATAATACAAGAAATCATCAAAAATACTATAATACAAATATCCTGCTATTAAATATGTCAACAAATGTTCCATAATAGCTGAGTCTGCTAAGATAATGTTTGGCTAGGACATAGAACCCCAAATGTCAGTGATTGTACAAGATTGGGGTTTGTTTCTCACTTAAGTAAACAAAATTCAGAGGTATAATTTAACATGTTAAACTTAAGAAACTTAAGGCATATCCCTGGTCCCTGTTTCTCTGAGCAAAGAGGGTAAAAGAAGGGCAAAAGACAGCCACATCTCTCTTAAGGAAGTTTCCAGAGCTCTAAATACTATACAAGATTCCTGTTTATATTCTGACCCAAAATTAATCTCATTACCAAAACCAGTTTGGGCCAGGGATTTAGCTCAGCCGCATAAGTGCCTGCCTTGCACGTATGTGCACGGTCATGAGTTTGCTCCCTGGTACAAAAAAATTTTTTTTTCAAAACCAGTTGCCAGGGAGCCTGAGAAGTGTGGCCTTTATTATGAGTGACCATATGCTCAGTTAAAAATTCTAGGGCCATGTGCTTACCTTGGCAGCACATGTACTAAAAATTCTAGGGCCAGGTATGTGACTTAGTGATAGAACTCTTGCCTAACATGTGCAAGGCCCTGAGTTCAATCTCCAGCACTTCCCCCAACCTGCCCAAATAGTCTACCTTTGTATATTACTATTACTTTTGATGTGGCAAAATCATGTTTGAATTTCTCAGCCTAAATACTAGTGATTCTCTCTGTTGCAGCCACGTATGGACCAGTACTTTAATCAGATGGAGAAAATTGTGAAAGAAAGAAAAACCTCATCTAGGATTCGATTCATGCTTCAAGATGTGATTGACCTAAGGCTGGTAAGTAGGAGAAAGTAAAAAGCCTACTAGCATAATCTCTTTTAAGGAATTGGGTTGAGTAAGGATGTGCTAGGATTACATGTGTAAAGATGTAACTCTTTTTGGTTCAAGGCTCAAACTTGAATTTGCTTTCATGAGAAGGTTATGTGAAAGAACGAAAGGCCATTAGTCTGTTACTTGTTTCTTTTTACTCTGATTACCAAACTATCATGTCATTTTGAAACTGGCCATTCTAAATCCATTCCGTCTCCCTGGATGTCTAGTGATTAGGATTTGGCATTCTTTAAATTCTTCTGTGGTCAACTTCCTTGACCCTTATTACATTTTTAATCTCTAGGTTGTGTTAGCTACCTTGCTGGATTGTTGTAAAGATTTAGTGGAATAATTATGTAAAGTGCCAATTCATAGATGTTTTCTTTTCTATGATTTTTCCTGTTTAGGCTTTCCTCTATTGCCCCCCTCCCCCAAGATGTATACAGTTTTTATCACTGCCACCTTTTTTCTTAGTTCAGCTGTTACAGGGATTGCAACTGAAAGTGAAGCAGGTAGCTTTCATCTTGCTAAGTCCCCGAGTGATCTTAGGACCATTATCACCAAAGCCTTCACTGGTTGATCATAATTTGCATGCAGATTTAAAGCTGTCATCCAGTCCCTCAGCCACTTTTGCTTGTATCAGATGGTGGGATTGCATCTGGGAATGGAAAGGAGAAATATTTTTACTTTTGAGAGACCACTTATATCCTTAAAGAGAGGATAACCAAAGGCCAGCATTGTATGTCACATTAAAGGATACCAAAATCATACTAGAGAAAGAAAAAATCTAGTCATTTTTGGTGGAGAGGTCTTATGAAATGTGATACGACCTGATTAGTAATAACTCAGATTGAGGCAATGCCAAGGAATCCTCATTTCTTTTTCCTTGTAGGTAGGGCTGGGGATTGACAGTTTGAATCCAGAGCCTCGAACATGCTAGCAAGTGCTCTACTATTGAGCTGCAGCCCCAACCCAGTATCTTCATGCTTCTTGATTCCTTTTCACTCTCTTCCTTTCAGATATAGAAAATAATGATAGGGGCTGGGGATTTAGCTCAGTGGCATAAGCGCATGCCTTGCAAGCATGCAGTCATGAGTTTGATCCCCGGTACTGATTTTAAAAAATAATAATAATAATGATAATTAAATTGGAGCCAATCTTTTCATCATTTTATCCATCAGCTTATGGAATGTGCAGCTGGATAGGGTTGAGTTAGGAGACTAATTCTGTACCTCTAATCCATAATCTACATAGTGTCATCTATGATGTGTGTGATCCCAGATTTCATAGGTATTTAATTTTCCAGCAGTGAAAAGTTGATATTTTTTTTTAAAAAGAATATATTTACAATTACCTCACTGGTAACCTTATTTTCTATTTTTACAGTGTAACTGGGTATCTCGAAGAGCAGATCAAGGGCCTAAAACTATTGAACAGATTCATAAAGAGGCCAAAATAGAAGAACAAGAAGAGCAAAGGAAGGTCCAGCAGCTCATGACCAAAGAGAAGAGAAGACCCGGTAGGAGTGGCAAGCCACTGAACTTGGCTGGAGCTGGGCACTTGAGGGATAGGACTGTAGAATTCTCTATTGAGGCATGAGATAAAATCACAAAGAATATGGCAGTGAAGTAAAAGCAGTTTTGCCTGGGGAGTGGTAATTGAGTAAAAGCAGGATTTCTTTGACTTCTTCAAAGCCTGGTAATCAGGGAGCAACTTCTCTAGGTAGGGCATTGGTGAGTGATAGGATAAGTAGAAAATACAGTTGTTTCCTCTAAAGCTTACAGTCTACCAGGAAGATAAAATAAGTCAGGGAACATTTCTGTCAAGCAAATAGTACATATCATCAATGATGAATATATTCTCCAAAGGGTACACTGAACTCAGCAATGTGACTATCGCTAAAATCCTATGTGTAGAGTGAGACCTCATAGCAGTAGGAATAGAAAGGAACATACAAATGTAAAAAATCTGAAAGCCAAAAAAGCAGGCATTTATACCTGAAAAATGGTCCAACAAGTTTAGGGACATTGTATAAGGAAACGTTTTCAAAGGGAAATGATTACTTTTTCTTTTGAGATGGACATTGCACACACTACTATGCAGTTACATGATCAGGGTTTTCACTAGGCCAAGTAGTATAGTGGCTGAAAACATAAGTTCTAGAGTCTCTTTGAGTTTGAATATCTTCTCTTCTACTTCCTATATGACTTTGTTAATCATTTTATCTGCAAAATGGAATTAATAATAGAAACTGGGATTTGTGTGAGAATGAAATATTTTATAAAAACTCTTCAGATAGCATCTCAGTCTTTTCAGTTACCACTGGCTTTCATCTATCACAGACACAGTAGAGCTCATATACAGTTGTTAAGAGAGATGAATATACCAGGGAAGAAAAGTTACTGCAGGTACCACACTTAACCTCTTCACCCCAGGACTTAGAATGCTTTTCAGATAATGTCGTTTTTTTTTGTTTTTTTTTTTTACTATTTATTATTATTTCTATTGTAATTATTATCATTAATTTGTTATTGAACTAAATTGAGAACAATATGAAAGCCTAATCCACGGGGGATATCCAGAGATGACAAAAACAATTCTTGGAATAGTGACAGGTGCAAAGTAAGTGGAGAGAGGGTATAAGGATAAGTATAGAAACAGAAGAGGTGATTATGTTCACATTCAGTAATATTAGTACAGAGAAAGTGAAGTATGCAGAGTATACAAGGATAAGAACAACTTTTGAATGACAATTTTGTGATCTTTCATTCATTCATTTATTCAACAAATATTGAGTGCCTAGCACTTAGCAATAAAAAGTTCCTTTCCTTACACAGTATACATCTTCAGGGATACTGGTGATAAATATCGAAGTAAAATGAATTTGTTCTATTTAAAAAATGAGAGAGAATATGTAGAATGCAAGTTTTTGTGAACAGAGATTATGATTTTAAATAGGGAGGTTGGGGAACTAATTAAAGTTCCTGGATGTGGTAGTGCATGCCTATAATCACATCACTCGGGAGGCTGAAGCAGGAGAATCTTTGCAACTTTGAGACCTGGGCTACACAGTAAGCTCAAGGCCAGCTTGAACTGCACAGTGAGATGAGACCCTGTCTCAAAAAGACAAGTAAATAAATTAAGTAAGTAAGTAAGTAAGTTGGTATTATTTTAGCAAAGATATGAAGCAGGTGAGGGAGGTAAATCATGTGTTTATCTGGGGAAACCAGGTTTTAAGTTTTGGCAAAAACCCTTCAGCAACATTTTTAAGGAATAAAGGAAAGGCCAGTGTGACGGAAGCTGTGCTTCTGAGGAGGAGAGTGGGAGGAAGGGGCGGGGACCCTGCAGGAGTTTGTGTGGAGAGCCTGGCAGGCCATGCATTGCACAGGGAATCTTACCTTTCTCTCCAAAAGGGAAAGGGTGGGGCCAGGGATTTAGCTCAGTGGTATGAGCGCCTGCCTGGCGAGCATGAGATCATGAGTTTGATCCCTGGTACCATACCAAAAAAAAAAAAAGACTGTGAAGCGCAAACAAAAGGGTGACGATCTGACTGGGGTAACTGTAGCCTCAAGATGAGACAAGAGTGGAAGCAGGGAGGCCAGAGAAGAGGTTTCTACATTGACAAAAAGATATGTTAGCTTAAACAAAACTGCTAATGTTTATAGCGATTTAAAGGGGCTAGATTCTGAATATGTTACAGTGTTTGAACTGATAAGATTTGCTGACAAATTGGATGTGAAGTGTCAGGAAGAAAAACCAGTGTATTTCACCTGAGCAGCTGACATGTTGGAGAACAGGTTTTAGGAAACATGAAAGTGTACTTAAATCATTTGACACCATTAAATGAAGACAACTTTAAAATATGTGCCAGTGTGGTACAATGATATATGCTTATAATTCCTCCTATTCAGGAAGCTGAGGCAGGAAAATCACAAGTTTGAGGCCAGCAACTTGAAGGCTTTTACACAGTGAGACTTTATCAAAATTAAAAGGACTGGAGCTGTGGTTTAGTGTACTGCTCTGGGTTCAATCTCAAGTACCACACATATACACACAGGCACATGCAAATATTAATAGTGATTTCTATTTAATTTTTCTGAGTGTGTTTTAGTCATTAATTCTTTAGAATTAATGCCTTGCTGTGTCCCCTGAAGGTTTTTTGTATCATTTGGTTTCTTCTAGGTCAGTAGTGCTTCATGAAGATCTAATATAAGTAAAGGGCTATTTGATTAGTTTCATGCTGTCATTGTTGTTTTAACAGCTTCTTTTGTATTTTCCATTGGTTTTAATTGGAGTGGCTGAATTAAAAATACTGCTCTTTTTCAGTGTCAAACTGACATAAGACAAATAACAGACTAGCTCATTCTATTCTTTATAGGTGTCCAAAGAGTGGATGAAGGTGGATGGAACACTGTACAAGGGCCCAAGAACAGTCGAGTACTAGACCCATCAAAATTCCTGAAAATCACTAAGGTAAATGTGATACATAAAATGCAACCTATGAGCTAGGAATGTAACTTAATGGTAGAGTACTTCCCTAGCATACATGAAGCTCTAGGTTCAGTCCCCATTACCACCAGAAAAACTCGCACAATTTACAGCAGTCTCACTATTAGTCTTCTTTTTTTTTGTGCCCAGGATCAAACTCATGACCTTGCACTTGCCAGGCAGGCGCTTATGCCACTGAGCTAAATCCCCAGCCCTAGAAAGTGCTTTTTGATCACATAAAATAGCATGGTTTTAGATCACATAAAATAGCCGTATTGCATATTTTATGAGGTAGTAGGTTTGGGATAAAGGTACGTTCCTTAAGTCAATATTGATCAGTGCATTCTATGGTCTTGTCTTGGCAAAGTCCTTTAGTAGTGTGTGAAGGTTTTCTATTCCAACAAAGGGATTTTAATTTGTTTTTTTGTTTTTGTTTTTTGGTGTTTCTAGTAATGGAGGTCAAACCCAGGGCCTCAGACTTGGTAGACAAGCAGAAGGTTTATGTGGAGAGATGCCTAGGTTAATTCTTAGAGTTATAAGATGCTTAATAAAAGAAATGGTGATAAAGGTACTTTAGAAGACTTAGTCATTTGCAAACTTTTACACTCTGTATCTTTTCCTCTGGAGAGGAAGCAGTTACTTGTTTAAATGTAACCATGATGGTTTCCCATTTCCAGAGCCAAAAACAAACCACAGAAGATCATTAGAGATCATTCTGTAACAAAGATTTAATATGCTCTGCCTTCCTTTCTTTTGAGAATCCATGGGCAGTAAGGGGAAAGAATCGTCTCCTAGCAGATGTTTTCAGCAGGAGGTGTTAATTCTGTAAGTAGAGCAAACAGAAGAATATAGAGAAAGTACAATTCAATTTGGTAAAAATGGAAACTTTCACAATCCCAATGGATTTTGCAAATCTCATTTGATCCCTACTTATGATACTTTCCATAGTTCTGGAAATTGGAACCTGCCAACAAAATGCTAAAGAAAATCTAAAGCTAATATGAAAACATCAGTTGCAAAAAGATAACTGACCAAAAGTTAAAAAAAAAATTAAAATTATTTAAGCCATTTGCATCTTCATAATTTTCTCAAAGTTTTACCTTAGGATAAAGTATTCTCCCTCTGGATCTCTCTTGGTGATTTAATTAGCCAGGCTATTGTTCTCTTAAGATTCTGGTGCATTCTTCTAGTTGTTTTTGTCTCTGTCCAGTTTCCATTGCTAGATACAATTTGATTGTTGTTCATCTCAGGCTAAAGATGACTTTGACAAAAACCTTAGTGTTTAAAGAATTTCTGTAATGTCAACCCCAACATCTTTAAAGATTATTTTAATGTTTAATGACAATATCTGTTTTTAAACGTTTTACTCTATAAAAGAACAGGGTGGGGAGGACAGTGCTAGTATCAAACCTCCAATATCATTATAGCAACATTTTGAAAAATAGGTAAATTAAGAAACTTTGTTGATTCAGATGGTTATACTTTAGATTGTGTAAATTATCCTAGAAAAAGTTTAAAAGCATTAACCATATTCCTTGTTAATTCAGAGAGTTTTGTGTGAAAGAATGTTACATAGCAAGCCAGCATATCATTGGTTGTCAGAATATAGAAATACCTTTGTTACAGAGAACTGCATTCCAGCTTTTAGGTTATATATGTTTTGTGAAAATTTACATAGTACTATAATTCTGTGTACTTGTGCCTCAAAGATTAAACATGATCGATAACAAAGACACTTTAACTCCCTGCACTCCCTGTCTAATATCATATTCTCTTTCTTCCTCTTCCCCTTTATTAAATATTCTCATCTCCCCCTGCCATCCCTACCATCACCATAAAATTTTTTATGTCTGTTGACCTGTTTTTTTTGACAATAATATAAAGAGGTATGAGTTAACTTTGTAGTATTTGTGTATTCTTTTATTTTTTAAATTACTGGGCATTGTAACAGAAATCATTAGAAACCGCTTACATTTGGCAGATTAATGAACCATCTTAAATAGAAGGATCTGAGTGCATTCTTCAGATCAGTGCCTTCAAACTGTTCTGTGCAAATGGTCCAAGGAAGTGTTTTAGATGCCACAGGGAACCCACTTTAATGAGAACAGTTCCAACTTGTCTCTCAAACCGGTGTTCTAAAATTTTGTTGCTAAAATTAGTCTACTGCACTGAAGAAGAAGAAGAAAAGAAAAACTATTATTCTACAATATTTCCTATAAGTGTATTCTGGCCACTTATGTTGCAGCCCACAATTGATGAAAAAATTCAACTGGTACCTAAAGCACAGCTGGGCAGCTGGGGAAAAGGTAGCAGCGGTGGAGCAAAGGCAAGCGAGACTGGTACGTGTTGAGTGGCCCTTCTCCAACCTAACTGGTCTGTGAGTGTTCACTTTACAGCCAGCTCCCACAGTCATCGCATAATAGGGAAAAGATCTAATCATGTGCAACTTTACATAGCATAACTCAAAGTTTCCTCCTGGGTAAATATTCTTAGATTTTTAAAATTTCATTTCAGGTAGGCTATTTGTAAATTTACAGTTATTATTAATTGCCATACAGTTATTGTACGTATTTATGAGGCAGAGTATATGTCAGTACAGTACCTATAGTAATATGTAATGATTGAATCGGTCATGTGTATATTTATCAGCTCAGATATTTGTCATATCTTTGTGTTTGAAATACTCAGAATCTTCTCTAGTAGCTGATCTGAAATATTCTTGCAACTGTTCACCACCACCGTTGGCCTACTGTGCTGCAGAGCATTAGAAGTTATTCTGTCTATGAGGCTATTTACTTATTTATCTTTGGTCTTTGTGAGATAGGCTTTCACTATGCAGTTCAGGTTGATGCTGAACTCACTGTGTAGCCCGGGCATGCCTTGAATTTGTAGTGATCCTCCTTCCTCAACCTCCCAAGTGCTGGGATTACAGGCATGCACCACCACACCCAGCCCTATGAGGCAATTTAATTAGAATTTTAATTTTTTAGATTTGTTGTTGTTGTCGTTTTCATTGTGGCTCACATTCAGTATAGTGAGAGAAATTATTAGGACCCCAGATTTAAAAAAGAAACCCATCATGCTAAAAAAGAAGAATCTAGGGCTGAGGATTTAGCTCAGTGGCTTAAACGCCTGCCTGGCAAGCACGAGGTCATGAGTTCGATCCCCGGTACCAAAAAATAAAAAATAAAAGAGAATCTTAAAACACAAAAATATTTAAAGGAGTTATAAAAGAATAAAGAACTGAAACACTTTCACAATCTGTCAAAAATCAGATTTGACCTTTAAAATAAAAATGTTTGCACGAGTAGATCTTAATAAAGAAGCCCAATTACAAAAAAGAAAGTTAAGTATTATCTTCCTTTCTATATGTTTGCTCAATTTAAGGAATCTTAATTTTGCATAAATGAGATTATAGCATTTATATTGGTAAACTTCATTAAAGTGCAATGTTTTGGTTTTTGTTTGTCTCTCTCCTAATTACTACATCCATTCCTGTGCCCTGTTTAGGATAATTTCAGTGTTTTAAAAACAAGTGGTCACACCAGTCTTTTATATACAAATTCCCTCAATCTTTTCTTCTAGAGGACGGTAGCTGGACCAGGGGATTAGTGTTATCTGAACTTGCTAGAAATACCCACTCTTAATCTGGGCATGGTGGCTAGCACCTGTAGTCCCAGCTACTGTACTCAGAGGGTAAGGCAGAGGGGATGCTTGAGCTCAGGAGTTTAGGGCCAATCTGAGCAATGCAGGGCTAGGCAATACCCCACTTCCATTCCCACCTCTTAAGAATAAAAAAATTTCCAGTCTTGGGCCCCACCATATGGATGCAGGTAAACAATTACCTATATTTTAGTCACATCATTTCTATTTTTTCCTAAATCCTCAACACCTATAGATGCCTTACGGTCAACTACTTCCAGTTTAAATAGATTTTCTGCTCTACAACCTCCAGCGCCCTCTGGATGCACGTCAGCTACACCTTTAGAGTTTGATTCCCGAAGGACCTTAACCAGGTGACAATCCCATTTTTCATGTTTGCTCAAGGCTCTCATGTTGGCAGTATGACTTCCTGTGTCACACGTGGGTTATGATGGTAGTCCTATGGATGCATTCCTTTTATCCCTAACGTTGATTTTTCTCCCTTCATCTTCACATAGCTTAATAAGATAATAACATAGACCTGGGTGTTAGGTTTAAGATGAGATGGAAGGGAAGGGCAAATTGTCTAGCAAAAATACCTAATACTGTAGTTTGCATCCTAAGAAGGCCAAGCCCATGTAAAGAATACTGGAGGCATTTCTAGGGCTCATCATGCCGCTGCTCTAGGATGCTGAAGAATAATCTAGTACTCCCAAGCATTTGAATTGAAGAAAATGGCAGCCCACCCATATATTTGTCTGTCACACTGTCCTTCACTGGATATATGAAGTCACTGTTCATTTTTCACTAGGCTCTGCAATTCTGCTATCTTCCTACTTTCACTCTTGTAAGATTGATGTAATCGAGTATTATAGTAGCTGGTTTATACAGAATACTGGAGAACCAGTGACAAAAGAAATTTTTTTATATATGCGCTTTCAGAAATCAAGTTTCTTTGAACTCACAAACCTTCATCTTACTATAATTGGTTAGATAGACTTGATAAAGTAGAATAATCCCTGGACTTCTGAATCAAAGTACTATATGCTTAGTACACATCAACATGGACTTGAATTGTCCCTGAGCATCAGTTGCTGAATTGCAGTGTTGTGACTCTTTGCACTGCCGTAAGTTTCCTGTAACGGCTTTACATTGTAAGTACTCGGATGTGTTTTTTCGCACTGGTTAAAAATTGCCCATTTCTGAGTCTTCCCTTTTCTCTCCCTTTTAATTTGCTGCTTGTGAACTGCCCTGAGCCAAGGAACAGTTTATATTGCTAAAGAGAATTACATATTAAAGGAAGACTAAACAGGGAACTATGCAGTCTTTCTTAAAATGAATAAATATATGACTTTGACTATTCAAGTGTACTTGTAATTGTTTCTCAACTACTTTTCACATCTTTAAAGTATCTAGAGAAATAAAGTATCATACAGTTTTTGAGATAGTGGTTGCCTATTCTTAAGGCACTTGTTTCCCTTTCATTTATTTGGCTTTTACTTTTTGCTACTTTCATTTTTTCTTCAAAAGAGTTTTTATAACTAAAATAAATAATTATTACTGATACTTTAGTTAACTCAGTGGTAGAGCATATCCATAGCATGCTCAAGTCCCTAGATTTAACCCCAGCACCAAAATTTTTTAAAAAATTTTTAAGTTTAAATAGTGTCCCTTTTACCATTAGAGAAAAAAAGTTAAGATGTCTTAATACTTTAAAACATTCTGATTTTTATACTTGTTTATATGAATTACAGTTTGAAATATAATTGATACCTCATCTAAAGTTCTGTGGACAACTACATACTTTTAATGTTATTTTATAATTTGAACACAAAAAGGTTAGGTTGTCAAAGTGTTTTTGTCTTTACAGTCGTGGAAGCATGAGCAGGGAGAAGAATGACAAACCACTTCCATCTGCAACAGCTCGTCCAAACACTTTCATGAGGGGCAGTAGCAGTAAAGACCTGTTAGACAATCAGTCTCAGGAAGAGCAGCGGAGAGAGATGCTGGAGACTGTGAAACAGCTGACCGGAGGTGTGGAGGCGGAGCGGAATAGCACAGAAGCTGACCGAAACAAAGTGAGGGAATCAGGTAAGAGACTTTCTAGGGACAGAGGTGGATGAAGATGTGGACCTGAAATCTGGAAGGAGTAATACAAAGGGAATATGCATGTGCATGACTACAGTTGAGAATCAACACATCCTAGTAGTACGTGTACTAGCACCTTGAAAGGTAGAATGCAGCTTTGCTATTTTGTAACATCATTCTCATTCCCTGGGTATGTCTTGGTTCATCAGTGTGAAAATTTCCCCTTTATTAAGAGTTGTGATAATGTCCTCTTGCTGTGTATTAAGCAATCAGTGTTTCTTAGAATTTTTTTTTTTCACACCCCACTGTACATTACTATTAAGCATTTGCTGTGTAGACTCTCAAGTGTGTGAAAATTCCAGCATTGTTGATCTGCAAGACAGAGAGGAGATAGCGGGATTTGTTGTTGTTGTTGCCTTCCTCTTCTATGGTAACCTGTAAGTTTTATAAGCATTTAACATGTACATGCTAAAGACATGCTGTGGTAATTCTGTAAAAATTGTTTAATGTGTTTGACCTCTATTTCGGTTTCTTCAACTGCTAAACGGGGACAAGTGTACTTACCTTAACCCTGTAAGTTTGAGTGAAGATGAAATGAGAAATTAATATATGTAAATACTGAGAGCATTATGTGGCAAATACAGAATTTTCAAAAGATGTTAAATGTCATGATGATTATGATGATAACAGTTATTTAAAATAGTTTAAAGATAATTTTTACCATCTCATAATTCTTAATCATGAAGTGATATTGGCTGCTTATATAGCTTTCAAATTTGACTAAATTTTTTCCTCTTAGTCTCTAAATAGATTTTAGAGGCAAATTGCAATTATTTTCTTCTTCCAATTGAGTATAGCCTTCCAATCGTGTAACTTTAGAGACGTAATACTTTCTTATCTATATTAGGTACTTTCAGAACATAACAGAGAACATTATGTAGTGAGTAATCTAGCATAGCTGAACCATATGTATTTGATGTCTTGATAATTCATTCATTTATTATTGTTAGACACTGGATTTTTATTCCTAGTAATATCACAAAATAATGAACTGAAAAGTATTCATGAAGGAAAAGAATTTAGTTCTATGAGAATACGTAAGGCAACTATCTGGAATCAGGGCAAGGGAATAATGGAAAACTTTTCTCCTCTGAACCACCTGTAGGGATGAAACAAGTTTGCAGATAGGTACAAGTGTGGATCAGAGGGAAAGAATACTCCAGACAGTAGGAGTATGCTGAGAAAATCTGTAGTAGGAGGATCCGTGGAAGGTATAAGGAAGTGTCACACACAGTTTGGCTAGCACCATGGTAAGCAGGACCCAATTTGTGCACAATGTAAGTAATGAAGAGGAGTCAAAATATAGAAAGGAGAGGCTGGGGATTTAGCTCAGTGGCATAAGCACCTGCCTGGCAAGCATGAGGTTGTGAGTCCAATCCCTGGTACCCAAAAAAAAACAGAAAGGAAGAGAAACGATTCATTAGGTCTCAATCTTATTACTTTTGTAGATTATAAAATTACTTGGTGCATATCTATTCTAAAATGAAAGGCTTCTGTATTATTTTTATTTGTCTTCCATTGTCAAATTACAGCTATTAAAAGCGTCTACTGAAAAAAAGGTATAATAACACATTGTCAACCATGATCTCACCATATTAATGGTAATTTCTGTTATTTTAACTTTCTCCCTGTTTGGATCTTATTCATAGGGAAACCAGAAATTTTAGCAATGTCAGCCCTTGAGAAGCCTACATTATCTGAGGAAGAAATGGAGAGGAAGTCTAGACCTATCATTGATGAATTTCTACACATTAATGATTTTAAGGTAAATGAAATTTTAAAAAAGAAAGTAAGCCAACTACATAGGGTATTCAGAACATATGGTGAATGTTTAAATTTTTTTAAAAAAATTTTTACAAGGGTAGGTTTGGTGGCATACACTGTAATCCTAGTACTTGGGAGGCTGAGGCAGGAAGATCACCACAAGTTTGATGCCGGTCTGGATTACATAGTAAGTTTAGGACCAGCCTGAACCTCACAGAGAGACCCTGTCTCAAAAAACCAATGTAACAACAACAAAAATTAGCAATAAGACACATTGCTATTTATTTCCTCTCAGAATACTCTGCCACACCTTAGTTAACACATGTATACTACCATTCTTGCCATGTTCTGAAGCAGTTCTCAAAGTCCTTTTTCATGTCTTTACAAGATTTGATCAAAAGTACAGCGAATGCTGCTGTTGATGCCGCTTGACCAGAAGGCAGCCTTGTAGAAACAGTATGGTATGCCCTTATTCACTGGATCTGACACCATGCAGCTTCCATCTGCCTCTTCCCCAAGTCAAAATAACCATTAAAGTTAAACATTTTAAATGGACTCAGGACATCAACATACGACTGCAGTACAGCAGCTAAAGACATTTGTGAAAGAGAATCTTCAGGAATACTTCAGAAGCTGGGCATGGTGGCACCTACCTGGAATCCCAGCACTCGGGGAGGCTGAGGCAAGAGGATTGCTCCAAGTTCAAGGCTAGCCTGGGCTATATAAGCAAATTGAAGGTGCTAGATAGTGAGACTCTGTCTCAAAAAAAAAAAAAAAAAAAAAAAGGAGTGCTTCAGAAAGTGTTAGGAAGCCAGGCATGGTGGTAATCCCAGTGCATAGGAGGCTTTGCTGCTCTCAAGGCCAGCCCGAACTGCATACTGGGAGAGGAGTTGGCGGGGAGACAAGGCAAGGCTGGGAGACAGGAGTGATGTGTTTAAAGCAAGGTAAAGTGTTTTGTGGGGGACTGATGGCAATGCGTCTTATACAATAATGCTTTTTCTTACATAATAAATATTTTCACATATTTTTCTATCATGTGTTACATATAGAAAATCCTGTGACAAAAAGACAGAGTAATTTGGTTCTGGTCTAGTCAAGCATCATTACAATTGGATAAGGCTTGGCTTGAGTGATCCAAGACTGGTGCATTTCTGCCAGGTCTGCCTGTCTAAATTGATATCCTAGTGGAAAAGAATGAGTATGTCCATCTAAGGAAAAACCAAAGTAACTGACAATAATAAGCAAAAACCAATACATTCTCTTTGTCTGTCTGTCTGTCGTGTCTGTGTGTGTGTGTGTGTGTGTGTGTGTGTGTGCGCGTGCGTGCGCGCAGTACTGTAGATTAAACCCAGAGCCCTCATACTAAACTGTATCCACAGCCCTTTTCTTTGACATAGGGTCTCACTAAGTCACTGAGTAACCCAGACTGGGCTTATGCTTTTGATCCTCCAGCCTCAGCCTCCCAGAGAGCTGAGTGTATAGACATAGACCACAGCACCTAGCCCAACCCATTGTTATTATGAGATATTAGTGATGCTAGTCATCCTTTATCATTTTAATTATTCTTTTGTTAATTTCAAAGTATGGCTGGCATTTCTTTCCCTTGTTTCATAAATAGAAAACAGGTACAAATAGCCAAGCAATGTTCCAGGTTCAGACAGCCTAAGTGAGAAATGTCAAGATGCAGCTTTGTATTTTCCCTCCTTTAACTCTTACTTTCTCCTTGATCTTTGCTTTAAGATGGTAAGATAGGCATGCTACCTGAAACCATGAGCCCTGTAGTCTCGTGGCAGAGACAAACCAGGAGTGTGTGACTTCACAGTTACTTAAATTGTGAGGTCTTAGGAGAGATCATATGCTGGAATCTAGTTTAGTGGTCTGAGGTCAGGAATGACTTGTCTGTTAAAACTAGCTCTTAAAATAGTTGTCAGATATATTAACTACTTTTGTTTTGGTGTTATATTATTAAAAGTTCTTCCCAAATTACTTATAGTTTTCACAAACTAGTCATTTTTTGCTTTCTGTACACAAAAATTATCTTGGGTATCTCTAAAATTTTCTAAAATCCAGAAGTAGGATTTTAGAATGCTATGTAAGGTAAGGAAGAGTGCTTTGCAGAAACCCTTGGAAACATGCAAATAAGTGAATACCAACTGAAAAGAGCCAGAGAATCTCCTGGTCAACAGCATATCACTGGCTAGCTTTCTGTAAAATGAGAAGTATTCTTATAAACTGCCAGCCCAGCTTTTCTTTCTTGCGTGGAGTTAGGGAAATGTGAAAAGACTTAGGAGAAAATTGAAGAGCTATTAAAAATGAAAAGCAGAGACAATAAGGATAAGAGCAGTAGGGGTTGGCTTCTGACATCATATGAAAGCCAGTGAGTGTTCTATGATGAACTGAAAGTGTAGGGAGAAAAGGACCTCCTTAACATTCTTAGGTGCAACGGTAGACCCACTGGAGAAACATGAGCCTTAGGATAGGCCTGCAATATTAAAGCACCTGTGTCTGCATCATGGTTGCAATAACCAGGGGATAATGTTAGACATTTGGGAGGCGTTTACTCTGTGCTAAGTGTTGGTCTACATATTTTATATGTATTCATGTAATCTTTAAAAGACCCTTCCTAGCCAGGGTTGGTGGCCTATAATCCCAGCACTCAGGAGGCCGAGGCAGGCTGATCACTATTAGTTCAAGGCCAACCTGAGCTACATAGTGAGTTCAAGGCCAGTTTGGACTATGAAGTGAGATCCTATCTCAAAAATAACCCCAAAAGACCCCTCCTAAAGTTGTTATACTGTAATATCTGTTTTTAAAGATAAGAAAACTGAGATGCAAAGACATAAAGTAACTTGCTTAAGCTCATAGAGAGTTCATTCTAACATCTTGTTAGTAAGTGCTGTTGTTATTAACAGTGATATAAATATTTATTGAGCCCTTATTTTGTGCCTTACTGAGAAATGAATGCAAGTATATTCAATCTTTTGTATATAATCAGATTAAATGTCTCCTAGCAGAAATTGATTCCCTGTGTCCACATAAGGGCTCAGCTGTCCATATCCCAACAGTTCACAACCTTGCCTGCTACCTGATTTTTCTCATGGCTTGAGGACTTACTTGAAATGATGTTTCCTGTAGTCTTCTCTGACTACCCTGCCGCTTAGTTTCCCTTCTCTTCACTGAAACATTATTTTTCTTTTTGTGGCTGTTGCTTATTTATTTATTGCCTATCTTTAGTGTCAGTCTTTTCTGTTCTCACTACTAGAATATATGTACCATTAAAGCAGAAAATGTTGTTCATTGTATATTCACTGTAGTATATCCAGGCCAAAGCCCCTAAAGTAAAGCTGGCATATTTTATATACTCAATAGATATATAGCAAAGAGACTAAAAACATACATGGTGTAGGCAGACACATGAAACTTTGAATCCTGACTCTGCCTCTTAATGCTGTGTGACTCTGGTGTATCATGATCTCTTAGCTTTAACTTCCTGTCAAGCAGTTACTTTAAGAAATGTATAAATATCAACATTCCTAGACAGAATAACCTCAGCCTTTGGGTCATGACATTGGCTTTCTATTTCTTATACTATTTTTAGTTTTTTAAATGATTATAAAATAGGTATGTATGGTCTTGAAAAACATATTTTGACTCTGGCTCTTTGAGTGGTTTTTCATAAAATTGTTAACCTAAATTTGTTAGCCTTATAAAGGTATACCATTCTCTCTCCCTCTCCCCTGCCTCCCTTTTTCTTTCTTTCCTTCTTTCTTTCAGAAACAAAAGACTGGGCATGGTGGCAAACACCTATATTCTCAGCACTGTGGGAGGGTCAGCACTGTGGGAGGCTAAGGCAGGAAGATGGCAGGTTTCAGCCCAGCCTGAGCAACCTAGTGACTTAGGGAGACACTGTCTCAAAATAAAAAATAAAGTGTCTTAGGAGAAACCAAAGGATAAATAATTTGAAGAGGAAAAATAAATTAATAAAAACCAAGGATAATAGGAAGCAGGGAGATAGATCTTTGGGAAATGGAAAAGGGATTTAAATGGGAGGGAAGGGTAAGAAGAGAAAGGGGAAGTGAAAAAATAAAGATGTAGCAAGAACACATAGCAGCTTCGCAAGAGGAATGTGGTCGGTATGTATTGCAGATGTATACTAATAATAAATTTAAAATGAAAAAATTTTTAAAGGCCTGGGATATAGAGTAGCTCATTGCAGAACCCTAGGGTGAGTTCCCAGTAAATCACCCATCCCAAAAAGAGAGCACATGTACTTCTCACTGCATTGCCCAGGATACCCTTAAACCTTACAGTTTAAGTGATCCTCCTTCAGCCTCCAAGCAGATGGCTCTGCAGGCACACAATTCCACACTTCGTTTTGTTTTGTTTTGCTTTACTTTGCTTTAACGTGACCAACATTGCCTCTATCAGCCTGCATTTTACTGAGCATTATTATATTTAAAAAACAAAACCCAAAGTTGGCTGTGATCACAAATACCATAATCCCAGCACTTTGGGAGGCTGAGACAGAAAGATTTCAAATTCAATCCCATCCATGGCAACTTTATGAGACCCTGTCTCAAAACAAAATATAAAAAGGACCTGGCTGTAGCTCTCTGTGAAGGCCCTCAGTCTGATCTTCAGTGCCACGAAAAGAAAAGGCAAACCTTAAATTAAAAAACTATCTTAATCCTAGATGTTTCTGGTGACTTTTTATCAAGAGTAAAAGATTTTAAAGTTAACTTTTTTTATAGTGGTGGTGGTACTAGGAGTTGAATTCAGAACCTTTAAACTGAGCTACATCCCCAGTCCTTTTTTGTTTTTTATTTTGAGAAAATGTCTTGCTAAACTGCCCAGGCTGGTCTCAAAATTATGGTATTCATGCCTCTGCCTCCCAGAATGCCAGAGTGCTGGGATTACTGGTATGCACTAACACTTCAACTGTTTTGTTTTGTTCTGTTTTGTTTGAGAGACAAACTGACTCACTGTGTAGTCCAGGCCCATCTCAAACTTGTAATCCTGAGTGCTAAAATTTAGCCTCCTTAGTTTTGGGATTGTTGGAATGTGTTACCACACCTGACTTAAAGCTGTCTTAAACAGCAAATTTTGGAGCAAGCCTTTATCTGCAATTTTAACAGGAAGCCATGCAGTGTGTGGAAGAACTGAATGCCCAGGGCCTGCTACATGTGTTCGTGAGAGTGGGAGTGGAGTCTACCCTAGAGAGGAGTCAGATCACCAGAGATCACATGGGTCAGTTACTGTATCAGCTGGTGCAGTCAGAGAAACTCAGCAAACGGGACTTTTTCAAAGGGTGAGTATCCTCCTCAAAAGTGGCTAAGATTTTTGGTTGATACTTCTTCCAAAGAGGAAAATTGAGTCCCCTCTGATGTGCTGATATGATTTAATATATTAATACTATATTACTTGATAGGAATCTCTGAGATAGTCACCAGATCTTTTACTTAAAGATCTGCATGTCTTTGTTTGTTTGTTTGTTTTTTGTTTTTTGAGATAGTTTCACTAACTGCCCAGGTAAGTCTCAAACTCCACCATCCTCTTCCTCAGCCTCTCTTGCTGCTGAGATTGCAGGTGTGGACCACCATGCGTAGCTCATGTTCATTAAGGTAAAAAGCCTTTCATTGTGAGAAAAATTCTGGAAAATTGACTTACAACTTTGTTTTTTTAATCAACTATAGTTATTTTGGTGAGAAATTACTTTTCTCTCTACTTACTCTGAGCCAATAGAAGGATCATAACTTCATTTCTTTAATGATTTAGTCTATTCCAGGTTGGTTTCATTATGATTTTTGTCAGCAGCTGGTTGGTAAGATTTATCTCACTGGAGTTCTAGCACCATTTGATCAGGTTTTGGTTTTTCTTTTGGGGGATCAGGTACCTGGAGTTGAACTCAGTACTTCACACTTGCCAGGCAGGTGCTGCGTCACTGAGCTAAATTGCGGGCCCCTGGTTTTTTATTTTTAACTGTTTGTTTTTGTGATACTAGGGATTTAACCTAGGACCTTCATGCTGAGCTACATCCCCAGATTGTTTATTTTTAATACTGAGACAGAGTCTCACTAAGTTTTGCACACTGGGCTTAAAACTTGAGCTCTTCCTCACACAGCCTCTCAGCGTACTGGGACTACAGGCATGCACCACCATGCCCAGGCTGGTTTTTTGGGTTTTTGGTTTTTTTGCTTTAAATTAATTACTGATTGATTTGTTTTTGCAGCACATGGGATTGAACCCTCAAGGACTTTTCACTGAAGTACATCTCCAGCAATTTATTTTTTATTTTTTATTTTTTGTATTTTGAGACACATGTAAGTTATGGGCCTGATTTTTTGATCGTCCTGTCTCTACTTCCCAGAGTGCTAGGATTACAGGTGCTCATCACTATGGCTGACCTGTTATATTGATGATACACTTTCACCACAGGTGGTGTTTGTGCTTCACTCACAGAATCTTACCCTGGCTAAGGGTTAAAATAAGTCTAGGATGAAAGTTGCATATAGTTTAAAAAAATAAACTTTTTTTGATTTTTGTTTACCAGATTTATCAGATTAAAAACATAGAAGTACATCAGTCACAGACAGACTATCCTCTTTGTAAAGGAATAGGAACTGAAACTTCCTGAGTTTAGTATATCAAACCTGAGCCTACTGTCTGTCTCATACTCACTGTCTCATACTCAAATGGATTTTTGCCAATAAGAATTATGCCTAATTAGTTACTAAGAACTCATTTGATTTTGTAAAGAATGATGATGTTGTCCTCGTGGTACTAGAGAATTTATACTTGCCCTTAGGTCATTAGGAAGTTGTCTTTTAGGAAGAAGCCAGATCTCTGTGAATTGAGTGTGGCTACAGTAAGACCATGAGCCAGTTAACTTCATTAAAAACACTGCCAAAAATTGCTGTGGTTATTGGTCTTTAGGACCTGGGTGACTTCCCAGTTTTATGAGAAATTTGCAATTCACTGCAGTAACCAGTGTAAATACTAAAAGCAAATGACTTTACTTTTTACCCATATATTATGATGTGTTCCCCCAGAATATTCTAGAAGTGAGAACACTAGATGACTGTTTATCATGTTCTGTCTCTTACAATACTCAGAAGTTCATTCATCTCCACAAAGATTCCAGGAGAAATAATCTATTTCCACAGGGCTTAACTGAATTGACAAGGTACTAGGTTAGTCTGTAGAACTTCTGAGACAGTTGCATTTTCCTGTACGTAGTTTAGGGGGTGGGGGTGGACTACTGTCATGTCCAGATACAGTGTCTATAGTCTCGGTGCAATGGTGCTATTGTTGCTGCTTGCATAACCAGCGCAGCTACCTATTATTAAACAATAAATGAGATGAACACGTCCGTGTCACAACAGTTACTTCATCACTTTGCATTCCTGCTTCCTTCTATGAAGCAGGGGCTCTAAACCTACCATTTGATAATTAGTTCTAACCAAGACTTACAAAATCTGTACTATTCCTTCCTAAATGGAGAGATCTGACAATGTGGTACTCACCTTTTTGTAAGATGGAAGCGAAGGGGTAGTCCCACATCATTATCCACCAAAAACCTTTTTACAAGATCAGAATTTCAACCCTTTAGAAAGCCCTGAGTTATTTTATATAAGTTCCACTGTTCAGAGAGGGCATGTCCTTGGAGCCCCAACAGTCCCAACATCCAAAGATCTCTATCTTTCCATAATATAATGGAAAAGCATAGGAAATTAACTTTCCTGGGCCAACTTGTGAACATTCAGTTTCCACTAAGGCCCAGTAGCAGGCCAAGAACTATTTTTCATTGGGAGAGTAGTTGTCTACAGATAATGGCAGAGCCTTCCTCCAAAATACTCCACTGCCATTTAGCTGTAGAGTCTTGCCAGAGACTCTAAACAGCATCCCTACCTGCCGCTGACACTTCAAGTACCATTAAATCTGCTGGATCATACAGTCCCAGTGGCAGAGCAGTCTGCACAGCAGCCTGGATCTGTTACAGAGCCTTTTATTGTTCTGGGCCCCACTCAAAACTAGAAAATGGGCCAGACTGAGACACCTAATTGAGGATTGTATTGCCTCTAAAATTCTAATCGGCTCAGTAAGTGTTGTGCCTCTTTTGGTTATCATTGTAGAGGGAGCCAGATGCAACAACTTATCTTTTACCTTAGAAGAGGTGTCTTTACAAGCCCCCCATACCACCTAGATAGACCTTAAGTTTTCATTGGGATTTATTTTCCATCTCTGAGTCTCAAATGCTTTACTAACAAATCCAGAGTGGTTGCTACCCAGGTAGATGTGTTAATATGTTCAAGTAAGGAGACCACATCTGTACAAGAGCTGCAATTGGTGTTTATGGTAATCTACTATCATTCTCCAAGACCAATCCATCTTCTGCACAGCCAAATGGGGGAATTAAATGGAAATGTAGGGACCACCACTTCTGCATCCTTTAAATCCTTGATAGTGACATTGATCTCTGCAGTCCCTCCAGGAATGTGGTACTGCTTTTGGTTTACTATTTTACCGGTCAAAGGCAGCTCTTATGGCTTCCATTTGGCCTTTTCAACCCTAATAGCTCTCACACTATACATTAGGGAACAAATATAAGGATTCTGCGAAGTACCAAGTATATCTGTCCCAATTATGCATTGTGGAGCAGGGGGAATGACTACAGGATGAATTCAAGGACTTAATGAATACACTGTGAATCGGACCTTTGCTAAAACTCCATTGATCATCTGACCTCCATAGGTCCCTACTCTTCCTGGAGGGCCAGTAAGAGTCCTTTTGGAGCCTCTGGAATCACTGTTAGTTCAGAACCCGTGTCCAGTAGTTCCAGAAGTGTTTGATCATTTCCATTTCCCCGCTATACAATCACTGGGGTAAAAGGCCACCTGGGAAGGATAGGAGAAAGAATGACTCTATAAATGTTTAATGCATCAGGGTCCTTCACTAAGGGAATCTGGCCTCCCCTTCATTCAAAGGGTTCTGGGTCTGGGAACTGCTTGGGAAGCCACAGTTCCATTAACCACAATTTGAAATAGATTTCTATTAATTTGGCCTTAAATTTTTTCAATTATATAAATTTAGCAAAAAAATGTTTTAAGCTTCCCATCTGTTTCACTTCTGACAACACTGTGGCTGATGAGCCAATGGTGTAAGTCTACGTGTGTCAGACCATTTTGGTCATTGATCTGCTTCTTCTGTCTATTATGGTAAGGATGTGTACACTACCTTTGGCAATTAAGTGCTGCCACTTGACCTCTGCCACTCTGGGGTCCAATCAAGCCCATTGCCCTTAAATTTCCTAATTGAGTAACCACAGTCACCACTTAACACTTGGCATACAGAGAAACAATAACAAGGCTCTTCAAGGATGCTGCTGCTGCCTCTTACAAGTCTGTTTCTCACAGCGTTAGTTAAGGGTGCATTTTCTGGATCCATCCAGTGTGGAGAATTAGGTTTAACATGATAGATCCACTGCAGCATTCTCATTTCCCTAAGCCTCTTTACTCCTCTCATCACACATAACCATGGAATATCAGGTGTCTCCAACTCATTCATAGTGGACCATCTTTTCAGTTTTTTTTTTCTTCTTTCTTTTTTACTTATGTTATTTGGTACTGAGAATCAAACATAACCTTCCACTTACCAAGCAGGTGCTCTACTGCTGAGCCATATCCCCAGCCCTAGTGGACCATTTTTTGATCTGTACTTCTGCCAACCAACCAAATAAGCTATTAACACCCTTGTTTACTCCTTGAGCAGCAGCATTAAATTCAGAATCCCTACTTAACAGGCCCCTATCAGCAAACTCAGCTTGATTCAAGTAGGCCTGTATTTTTGCCACCATTATGTAGAATCCATTCCCACACTTGCTCATCAGGCCTCTGCTCATAAGAGTTAGATTGCTTGTGAGATGTAAGGAATTTAGTAACTTCTCTCAAGAAGTTCTTTGGGAGAATAGCAGACCTCTTCGTGCGTCAACTATGTGTCTCACCCTTAGGAGCCTTCTGCAATTGAAGCCTGGTTTTTGTGTGTTGAAAAGACTTGTCACATTGGCCAGGGATTTAGCTCAGCAGCACAAGCACCTGCCTGGCAAGTGCCAGGTCATGAGTTCAATCCCTAATACCAAAAAAAAAAAAAAAAAAAGAAAAGAAAGAAAAAAGACTGTCACAATTTTTTATGCTTTGATTGTTTTTGCAGTTGGAATCTAATTCAGGGCCTCATGATTGCAGGAGATATACCCTACCACGGAGCCTCAGCCCCAACAGAATTAATATTTGAATGCCTCCAGCCTTGCTCTTTTTGCTTAGGTTTGCCTTGGCTATCCTGGGCCTTTTGTGTTTCCATATGCATTTTAGGATTATATTTTCTAGTTCTGTGAAGAGTATCACTGGAATTTTGATGATGACTGCATTGAATCAACAAATTGTTCTTGGTAATATGGCCATTTTAACAATATTGTGCCAATCCATGAATAACCAGTGAGGTCTATCTTCTAGTGCAGTGATAACAAACTTTTTAGAGACCAGATGTTCAACTGCAGCCCAAAACCCATCATTTTAATCACAAAGTGCCAACACTGTGGTTAAACATGAACACTGAGGTTTGAGCTTAGAAAAAACTGTTATCCAATGCTTGGCTGCTGGGGCAAGTTGGCTTACCTGCTGACAGAGGGCTTTGCATGCCCACTGCAGCACATGTGCCATAGATTCACCATTACTGTTTTAGTGTGTTCTTTAATTTCTTCCTTCCATGTTTTGTAATTTTCATTGCAAGCCTTCTTGGTTTAGTTGATTCCTAGAGTTGTATATTTGTTTAGTTACCAAAAATGAAATCCCTGGTACCAAAAAGAAAGAGAGAGAGAGAAAGAGATGAAACTAGCTTTCCTGATGTCTTTCTTAGCTAATTATTATTATTAGTGCATATGTATGGAGCAAACCTATTGACTATGGGGTGAGCCATGCTGAAGATTAAACCCAAAAGAGAGCTGAGTTAGTATCTCCAACCTTCTTTTATTTTTTTGCTTTTTCTTTTTTGCTAAGTTGCCCAGGCTAGCCTCAAATCTTCTTGCCTCAACCTTCACAATATCTAGGATAATAAGTCATTTGCCTTACATATTCTAGGTACTAATCCCTTATCAAATAGATGCATGGTTTACAAATATTTTCTTCTGTTCTACAATGTGTCTATTTGCTGTTTCCTTTGCTATGCAAAGTTTTAGTTTGATACATTTGTTGGTTTTTGCTTTTGTTGCCTGTGCCAGTGGATCAAATCCTATAAATTACTGCAGAAACCAGTGTTGTGTTACATTCCTTTGTTTTCTCCTGGTAGGTTTACAGTTTCAGATTTTTTTATTTAATTTTTTTGTTTGTTTAGTTTGTTGATTTTGTTTTTGGTACTGGGAATTGAACTCAGGACCTTGCACTTGCCCGACAGGCTCTGTGCCTCTGATCTATGTGCCTAGCCCTCTGTTTACTTCTTTAATGTATTTTGAGTTGATTTTTTAGAGATGCTATGAGATAAAAACCCAATTTCATCTGCATGTAAATAATTCATTTTCCTAACACAATATTGAAGAAATTGTCTTTCTAGATTGTATATTCTTTACTCCTTTGATGAAAATTAATTTACCATAAATACATGGTTTATTTCTAGCATTTCTATTTTGTTCTGTTGGTTAATAGGTCTGTTTCTATGCTAGTCCCATGCTGTTCTGATAATAATTGCTTTATAACCTATTTGAAATCAGAAAATGTTAATCCTTTCAACCTTGCTCTTTTGGCCAAGTTTGTTTTGGCATTTGGGAATCTTTTATGGCTCTATAAAAATTTAAGGATTGTTTTTCTATTTCTATTAAAAATAACATTGAAATTTTGATGGAGATTAAATTGAATCTGTTGATCACTCTGAGTAGTTCTAATATTTTAACAATTTTAATTAGTCTGTGCAGTTGAGGTTTATTTTCATTTACTTGTTTTCTTCAATTCTTGTTATAAAGTTTTCAATTCACAGATCTTTTGACTCTTTGGTTAAATTGACATTTAACTATTTTTGTTGTAAATGGGATTTATCCTTAATTTCCTTTTTGGCCAGTGTGTCATTAGTACATGGAGATGCTACTGAATTTTGTATGTGCAGTCTAATGAATGTGATGATCACTGAGTACCAAGAAAGGAAGCTGTAGTATATCTCTATTTTTTTTCTTTTGTTATTATTGTTACTGTTTTTAGAGAGAAGGGAATTTAAGACAGGGTCTCACTGTGTAGTTCAGGCTGACTGAACTCACTATGTCCCAGACTGGCCTCAAACTTATGGCAGTCCTCTTGCCTAAGCCTTCCAGTTACTGGGATTACAGGCGTACACCACCACGCCTGGCATGTATATCACGTTTTCATTCATTCCGTAGATATATATTGTGCAAGACATGGTTTTAGGCTCTGTAGAATGCAAAGACAAAGCAATTATATAGAGCTTTTACACATGTAGGATTTTTCTCTTTAAAATTATAGAAAAGGATATAGTATTTCACAGAATTTTTTCTATGGAAATCCTATATAGAGTTTTTTTTTTTAATGTTCATTTTTGTCTGGGTTTGGTTTTGTATTGTGGTTTTGATGATGCTGGGAGTTGAACGCAGTAAGTTGCGTATTCCTCCTTTTCCCTATGACTTGCAGTTTTGTTTATGTCTCCTGTAGTTAAGTTCACCTGTTTTTGTACTTTTTAATAATGCTATATACAGAAAAAATTAATGAAGCCTTGATTTTTAGACTTCTAAATGAGTAACTGATCTTCAGTCTAAAAGAGACTGCTAGTATTTTGTATTTGTCATCTCCAAGTTTTTTGTTTTTTTGTGCTACCGAGGATTGAACTCATGACTGTGCACTCACCAGGCAGGTGCTTATGTCACTGAGCTAAATCCTCGGCACTATCTCCAAGTTTTATAATGTACTCATTTACTTCACTACTTGTACATCATAGCACAGAAGCCTGAGACCATTAGCATTTCTTTAGAAATACAACAGTTACAGTATGTAACAATAATGATAATATTAGTAATGTTCTCAGTTTCTTTTATATGCTTCCAGTTTTTCTGTCATAAGGTTCTCTAGGACAAATGTTCTTGTGTATGTATCTGGCCTATACTTCTGACTGGCTCAGAAGATATGATATTCAACCTTATAGTATGGAATTTAATTGGATAGTTAGTCCCCAGAACTTTACATGACTGCCTTTGTTTCATCATTAAAGTCTTTTAAATGTCACCTCAGTACAGAGGTTTTCTAGGCATCATCTGGCTCCATACATAGTTCATGCTCTTCAGAGTACAGTATTAGCCCTGTCTGCAAATATGCATTTGTCTATTCAGTTCTCTTTTTCTCCCTGACACTAGTGTAAGGCCTTTGAGCATGGTGATTTGTTTACCAGTCACTCTATGGATAGATCAGTGCCTAACCACATAGGTGCTTAATTTGTAGAACATCTGGCTTTTGGTCTCTTTATTTATTCTTAACTGTTGTAGCCACCCCAGCTTCGGGACTAAACCTTGGGCCTTCATACTGAGCTACATCCTCAGCCCTTTTTTTTTGTTTTCTGTTTTGAGATAGGATCTTGCTAAATTGCCTAGGTTGGGCTCAAACTCATAATTCTCCTGCCTCAGGTTGCCGCAGTCCTGGGTTTATATTTGCATTGATTTTTTTTTTTTTCTGTTCTATTCCAGTTTTTCAGAAACCTTGGAATTGGCAGATGACATGGCCATTGATATTCCCCATATTTGGTTGTACCTTGCTGAACTGGTGACTCCTATGTTAAAAGAAGGTGGAATCTCCATGAGAGAACTTATTATGTAAGTTACACTTGTTTCTTTGATGTATATCAAGTTTAACTGACACAAAACCACCAGCTGGCTCTCTAACATAGTGCTGTCCCATTAGTGCCTCTGGAGACTTTGATGTAGCCTGTGATTTTAGGCTTCGAATTTCATTGTTAAAACATTACTTAGATCTATACCAGAGATGTGTAGCAATCTGATACTTACATCCTAGCCCCATAGTCCATTTAAGGTAGCAAGAATTATAAATACAGCTGATATAAGGCCGATTGTGTCTAGAAACTGAATCTGGCTTTTGTGTCTACTAGTACTGCATGTTGTAAAATGTTACATTTTCACCTTATAGCTTGTCAGACTATGGCACCTACATAGTATATGCTCACAGTTATAATAAATGTATTCCTAGATTTGGCTGTGTGTCAGGAATTGATACTGCATTGTCAGACTAAAGAACACTAGTGTTTCTACAAAAAGTGCTTATAGTCAAAGCTTTGCTTACCACTGTGTCCCTCCTCTTTGAAATTGACAAAGCATGTATGGCACATTGAAAATTCAGAGATTTCTATAGTAAAATAGAACAGTTAAATTTTGTGTAACTCAGCATTACCTCTCTTAATTGATACAATTGATAACCTATGGAACACAGTTTGAGAAATACCTAAGACTATAAAAAAAAATAATTAGCCTTTTCTGTTTCATCTGTATTTTCAAGCAGAGCTTGCTTTTTTTTAAAGACAGTCTCACTGTGTAGCCAGACTGACCTCAAATGTGCTGTGATCTTCCTGCCTCTGCTTCCCAAGTGCTGGAAGTATAGGCATGCATCACTATGCCAAACAGTCAAAACTTGCTTTCTTAAAAGCACTTCTAGGAACTAAGCCTCATAACTTCCTCTTACCTAAGGTGCTTCTCTTCTTTCAATTTGAAGCAGAGCTTAACATTTAAAACAAAAAATTGCTATTTGAGACTGATCTTTGCAATACTTCTATCTAAAATGTAAAGAAAAAAACAAAAACTAGAAATTCTAAAATCCCTTGTCTGTTTCTCAGTGAAGCATAAAGTGAACTTAAAATCTTGGAACTACTTCTGCTTAAAGGACTTAGAGCAATTCCTGGAGCTTTGGCTTGTCCAGTATTATTTCTCTTTCACATTTATCTGTTTGGCACATGTTGTCTGCCTACTGTTATAGAACAGAGAATTTGTTCAGAGATACCTAATCACTGCTCCTATCTTTTACAGAGAATTTAGCAAACCTTTACTTCCTGTTGGAAGAGCTGGGGTCTTGCTTTCTGAAATATTGCACCTTCTATGCAAACAAATGGTGAGTGTTCAACTGAGTATCACTCTCAATAACATGTTAGGAAAGGCAGTGATCTTGATCTTGGATGTTCCATGAACAGCTTTAGCCTCAATGTGCAAGTAATTCTATGTACTGTTAACTTTTTTGTGGCGGGAGAAGTTTCTGCTTCAACCTTACTTCTTCCAAAGGTAGATTTTACCTTTTTTTTTGTATCGGTACCAAGGATTGAACTCACGACTGCATGCTTGCAAAGCAGGCGCTTATGCTGCTGAGCTAAATCCCCAGCCCCCAGTATACTGATACCTTGGGAAAGATTTGTCTGATCTCACTACATTAGATATATTTTAAAGACTCTCAATATGTTTTATTTGTGATAAGTTTTTGTCTTTTCTTGAAACAAAATAACTATCATTAATATTTTTTAATAGATTTATTTCCAGCTACTTTCAGAGTAAGATGGAATTCATAGAAAGATTAAATTTGTTTCTTTTGACTTATACTAGTCTGATTAGAAGTAGGTGGTAAAAATGACCCACCAGACAGTACATTTCTTAAGTTAAATTCATTTTATTAACTAAATACTTACTGCGTAATTATTGTCTGCAAACCTCTATGCTAGGCTCTCAGTCTAAGCCTTCAAAGAGTTTATAGACTTGAGAGGCAAAAAGACAAAACTAAACCATTCATTTCAAAGCACATAGAAATGCCCCATTTAAGAGTTCTAAGAGGTCGGAGAAGTGTTGTGGCATCACAGGGGGAATTAAGCATCTAGGAAGGGAGAGACATCAAAAAAAAATTCACAAAGAGAATTCTAAAGTGACTTCTGACATACTCAAACCTGAGCCTAAGATATTAGGATGATAGTTTTACAAATATTTCTTTTGAAAGAGGTGTTTCATTTCTCACTCTGAACTTACAGAAGTCCTTCTGTATCCCACTTCTGTTGTAGTTATTCATGAATGGATTCACTAACTACCCTGATTCTCTTGATTGTTCATATTCTTTGCTTACTGGCACTAAAATTTTTACTGAAGTCTATCTTTCTCTCCTACTACTTCATTTTAGTCCTTATTAACTTAAATTAATAACTTTTATTTTTAGAAACATACAATAAAATTCACACTTTTAAATGAAAACCAAATTTTCCTAGTGCACAGGCTGTCACTCAGCTTGATTTCAAGCCTAGGTTACCAGCTTGGTTTTGGTCAAATTATTTCATTAAAAAAAAAATCCTTTAAGACAGTGATGGTGAACTTATGGCACTTGTACCACAGTGGGCTGTTTGTTATCACTGAACACTAAAAGGTTCATCATCACTGCTCTAAGATGACAGATCCAGCATCAGAGACTGGCATTTTTCATTGTCAGTGTGACTTTGTTCATGCCATACACTTGTATCTCCTCTGATGTTTCCAGATGACAACCACTCTTTTCTTGTTTCTTGGGCTCAGCCTTGCTTCTTGCCCTAGAAACACTTCTCATGCCTAATTCAGGAACAGCAGCTGCCTTAAGCATTCTTGTATGAGGAAGTATAAATGTGACCCACCATGCAGAGGGATTCCAGTGAGGCTTGTGAATGGTTTTAATACCAGTTACATTAACAAAGATACCTAGGAAAGGAGACAGTGTTGAATTTTTTTGACCTTGTTGAATTTATGCACCCTGTGTATTGGACCCTCCCCTTATCATGATTATATTCATAAAGCTCAAATGCTAGTGTGCACTTTCCCAGATTAACCAGCTGGTAAATAAATTGTCGAACCATAAACTGAGTTACTTCAATCATTGACTCTGTTATTCAGACATCCCAGTTTGAAAGTCAAGAGTCATAAGAGATTAATATCGTATCAGTAAAAAAAGGTTTTGATTTTTCAGCATAGGGTTCTTGATCTCAAGCAAGTTTGTTTGTTTGTTTGTTTTCTCTTCTTCCAATGTGAAAGTTAATGGCTTGCTCTCACCTCTGTTTTAGAGCCATAAGAAAGTGGGAGCCTTATGGAGGGAGGCTGAACTTAGCTGGAAGGACTTTCTACCAGAAAGGGAAGATGTACATCATTTTCTCGTGGAGCAAGTAAGACAAAGCTGGTCTTCCTGTTTGGTAGTAATTACTCTGTATTGTAGAAGAAATGAAACTAATTTAATTAGTATTCCAGTAATCAAAATTAGATCAAAATGTGAATCTTAATTAAGATATCACTTTAAGTGCATTTTTAACTATGTGGTCATTAAAGGATAGATTAAGACAGTCAAACTTAAAAAGAAAGTTACATGTTTCCAGGAAGCACAGGTAAAATTGATATGTAAAGCAGGGGTGACTACAGGTGCAAGTGTTTTCAGCTGTTAGTCTGAAAGCACATATGCAGGCAGCTAGAAGTTACTCCATGGGCCAGTGAAGACTACAGTGCTCCTTCCACTGGAGCAAGCCTGCTGCCTAAAGGTCCACAGATAAATAATTTCAAGGAGGTTGACACAGTCACACATCCAAAACTTTAGCACACCTGCTTTCTGAATTGGTTAATGAGATTCAGAAATCCACAAGGCAGAAGACTCCAGAGTTGAGCGTGATGCATTCTGTTCCTACAAAAGGAATTATAGAGCATCAGGTAGAGACAATTCCAAAACTCTCATTAGACCAGTTATTTACAGAGAAAGAAAACAAAATTCTCAAAATGATCCTGTAAACAGAAAACCTAAAACAAGGAAAACTAAAACTAAGGCAACAAAATCATCAGTGAAGGGGAAAAAAATCACTGTAGTAAAATAGAATTTAAAAGCAATCTAAAATTGACTGTAAGTCTGGATTTTGTGGTAGTGGTGTCTTGTTTTCTGTGGAGTGTTTTGAGAGGTGGTTTCACTATATAGCTTAGGCTGATTTTAAACTTACTCTCTTCATCTTCCCAAGTGCAGGGATTGTAAGCATATACCACCATACCTGGTTTAAATATATGGAGTCAAGCTCATTTTTGTGCCGTTGTGGTCCCAGCTACATGGGAGACTCAGGCAGGAAGATTGTTGAAGCTCAGGCTTTGGAGGCTAACAAAGTAAAACTTATCTCAAGAACAATACAAAACACAGTAAAGTAGGTGCATTATTGTGGATAAAGACATTGTATCAGATTATTATGTGCTATAA
The DNA here is from genome assembly GCA_004027455.1 of Hydrochoerus hydrochaeris. Lineage (NCBI taxonomy): Eukaryota > Metazoa > Chordata > Mammalia > Rodentia > Hydrochaeridae > Hydrochoerus > Hydrochoerus hydrochaeris. Next base: position 90,982 of record PVLA01003709.1, read on the forward strand.
CTGGTATTTGACTTATAGTCTAGATTCATTGAGGAGTGCTCCTCCCATAACAAATAAGAATCTACCTAAAACATAATTTCTGATGCATTGTTGAACATGCAGAAAATGAAAGTTTTCTTCCAAGAGACAGAAAAAATGAGAGAGAAAGAAATAAACCCAAGATAAAACCTGAGCTGTGAGCAGTAAGTATATATGAAAGGCATGTGACCTGAAGAACATGTTAGCCAATGGGAAAATGCCACTATAAATGTTACAAGAGATCATGGAGGGAAGTTTAATTGGTTCCAGTTCAGTGTTACCCTGGCTTTCAGAAAAAAACAAGCCAAAATGCTCTTTGGAGAAAATATCTTTAACTTAGATCTCACACAGAGATGCTTTTTTTTTTTTCTAAACACATGCATGTTATCTAAATATATGAGTTAACTCAGAGTTCATTCAACATCCAACAAAACAAGTAACTATGAATGAGACTCATAAATGGCAAATGGTGGGTTTATACCACAAAGTTGGAGGTAATGGAATTTTCTCTTTCTCAGAATATAAAATAACCTTAAGCCAGAATATAGCTCAGCAGCACAAGCACCTGCCTCGCAAGTGCCAAGTCAAAAATTCAGTCCCTGGTACAGAAAAATAAAATAATGCTTGAGAAAAAAGAGGAAATTACAAAAATGGGCATACAGCAAGAAAGTAATCAAAATAACTATAGACATTTTTTTAAAAAATGAAAACAATAAAAAATCTGGGTAGAATTCTAAAATAAGATATTTGAAGGACAGAACGAGAAAATCTGATGTATATATAGTTGGAATCCCACAAAGAAAATTAAGTAGGAAGAAGCAATATTTGAAAAGAGGATTGTAGGCCAGACATGGTGGTGCATGCCTGTAATCCCAGCACTTGGGAGGCTGAGACAGGAAGATCACCATGAGTTCCCAGACAGCCTATATATATTAGTGAGATCCTGCCAAAAAAAAATAAAGAAAAAAAAGAAATAAACTTTACCATAAAACAACGCAAGCTGGAAGATGGTGAAATAATCTTAAAGTGCTGAGTAAATAGCACTTGGTTTAGAGTGGTCTCTTCAGCTAAGCCTTAAGAATGAGGGTATTATATAGAGAGAATCATGATAATATACTTTAGAATGACACATGAAGTAAGGTAGAAATGAGAGAATGGTGAAAACTGTTTTGAACTGAATGAGAAGTGAGAACACAGCATATCAAAATGTGTGGAATTAAGACAAGGTGTGGTGATACCTGCCTATAATTCCAGCACTATTGGGAGGCTGAGGCAGAATTCAAACATAGCTTGGGAAAATTAATGATATAGCAAGACCTTGTCTTTGACAAATAGTACATTCAAAAAAGGACTAGGGCTCTAGCTCAGTGCGAGGTCTTTGAGTGCAATCTACAATACTGCCAAAATGTTTAGAAGGAAGGAAGGAAGGAAGGAAGGAAGGAAGGAAGGAAGGAAGGAAGGAAGGAAGGAAGGAAAGAAAGAGATTACATTTAAAGCAGTATTTACAGTGAAATGTTTAGCAGTCAATACCTATGTTTAGAAGAGAAGAAAGACCACAAATGATTGTCCTCCTCAGCTTCAACCTTATAAAATGAGAAAAAAAAATGAAATAAGTACAAAAAATAAAGTAACAGATCAGAAATCAATGTGACAGAACACAGAAAAGTCAGTGGAGTCCAAAGCCAGTTCCTTTTTTTTTTTTTTTTTTTGAGATAAAGTCTGAATATACTGTTCAGTCTGCCTTGAACTCACTTTGTCTAAGTACAGGCTGGCCTCAAATGCATCATGATCATCCTGCCTCAGCCTCCTAAGTGCTGAGATTACAGGTATGTACCACCACACCCAGCATCAAAACTGGTTCTTGGAGAAGACATAATTGACAAACTGCTATGCAGACTATCAGAAATAAATAAAAAGAGAAGGCACAAATTACTAATAATAGGAATGAAAAAGGTGATATCATTATAGATTTTGTACATGAAAATAGGTAAGGAAATTGTATGAATACTTTATGCTAGTAAATTCAATCTAATTGGAAAGAACCAATTTCTTGAAAGGTATGAACTATTCTAAAGATGCTATAAATAATGTGAATATCTAGTTAAGAAATTAGATTCCTAGTCAAAAATGTTCCCACAAAAAAAAAATAAACAACTTTAGGCCCACCGTTTTACTAGCAAGTTCTAATATTTAAAGAAGACATGGTGCAACAGCACATAGAAACAGTGAAACAACATCCAGGACGTGGTGGCAGATTTATTTACATCGTTGGACACTGATCAGGATCATTCCCAGAATGTCATGCCCCAATCTGTGGTGGTCTGGGGCTTTTTGAGAAAAGCAGGCAGGAAGTACAGAGGCAGAATAGCTTATCAATTGGGAGTTCGTTTATACAATGTATAGCACGTGACGGGCCATTTCTAAGAGACAGGAGCAACTGGAACTGGAACAGGAAGTCTTAGCTAAGCAACTAACAGACTGAAGTATACTGGCTAGGGAAGGGAGCATTTTCTGCTACAGTGGTACTAATTCAATAAAAGAATTATATGCTAATTCTTCTAGAAAATTGAGCAACTACTTGCCAGAGCACTACATGAGAAAATCATTACTGTACTACCAAAACCAAAGACAGAAGAAAACTGGTGGTGTGGTGTTTTTTTGTTTTTTTTTTTTTTATATATGGTAGAAAAACAAAGGTGGAAAAGGAAAAAGGCCTTTATTGTGGGCCTAAGAGGGCTGCCAAAGAGTGCAAGATTCCTTTGAGACCAGCAAAGAAGCCCTAGGGCTTTTATTAGGTTTGACAGGGGGAGGTGTTATGTGTTTTACATTGCTCAAATTGCTAAATGAAACCAAGGTCAAAGAGCTAAAGAAAATCAGCAGAATGATGATGAACAAACACCAGTAAAGAAATGAGAATTAAAATGGAGCTAGGTGTGCTGGTAAATCATGTGATAGTGGCTACTTGGGAGGCTGAGACAAGAGAATTGCAACTTAGTGAGGCTTGTCTCTAAAAAGGCCCTTTTTCAAAAAAGGAGTTTGAAACTGAGAGTGTAGCTCAGTGGTAGAGCACTTGCCTAGTATTTGTGAGACTCTGGATTTAATTTCAACCTACCCCATCCTACTTAAAAGATGACAAAGTGGAACAAAATAAAAATTTTGAATCTGGAAAGATACAGTAGTAGCTGAAAAGTCAACAAACTTGAACAGAGGGCAGTTGAAATTGCTTACTCAGAACTGAAGGAAAAATAGTGATAAAATAGAACCTGTGGAACATCGTCAAGCATACACATTAAATAGTCTTAGGAAAAGAGAGAGAAAGAAGCAGTAAAACTATTTAAAGAAATAATGACTGAATATCCACAAATTTGTTTAAAGTTATAAATCTACATATTCAGAACTGTTAAGGTTCTCTGAGCAGAATAAACTCAAAGAGATCTACATTGGGACAGATGTAATAAAATTGTCCAGACTAAGGCAAAGAAAAAACCTTCAGAGCAGCAAGAGAGAAGCAACTCCTCACATACAAGAAATCCTCAAAAATATTAACCAACAACTTCTCATCAGAAACCATGGAGGTCACAAAGCAATGGAATGTTTAAAAGTGCAGAAGGAAAAGTCTCCCAACAGAGAATTCTAATTAACTTGACAAAATATCCTTCAAAATTGAAAGACAAATTAAGATTTAAAATTCTAGGCTGGAGCTGAGCATCATAGTGTATACTTGTGATCCCAGCGCTTGAGAGGCGAGGCAGGAGGATCGCTGTGAGTTCTAGGCTAGCCTGGACTACACAGTGAGCTCAAAACCAGCCTGAACACATAGCAAGGCCTTGTATCGAAAAAAAACAAAAAGGCTGGGTGGGCAATAGGTTAGTGTGGAATGCTTGCCCAACTTGTGTGAGGCCCTGGGTTTAATCCTCAGTATTCAAAGAATTGAATAGTGAAAGTCTACATGTCTTGCCAGTTAGCCTGCCCTATAAGAAATGCTATAGTGATTCCCTCAGGCTGCAGGAAAGAGTACTGCAGTAACTCAGACTCATACAAAGAAATAAGTACCACTGGCAGAGGTAACTACATAGATAAATACAAAAGCTAGTAGTACTATGTTTTTGATTTGTTTCCTACATGACTAAAAGACAAACCCATAAAATAATAATTACAAATCTGTGTCAATGGCCCCACATGTATAAAGATATAATTTACGATAACATAAAACTGTGTAATCACCATATGACTCAGCAATTCCCCTTGTAAGTTATATAGTCAAGAGAAATAAAAATATATGGCACACTGGTTTGATGTCCAATAAACCAAAAATCAGATTCCAGTTCAGTATCAAAATCTATATAGAGTTTTGACAACTGCTCTGTGGTGATACTAATATTAAACCATAGGTTCATAGAAAGGGAGTTAAATTATACCCTTGGCTAAGGCTCCCACTCAGCCTTAAAGAGCCGTCTCAACTCAAAGCAAGATTAAAGCCAAAATGAAACTTTAAATGACTTGGAGGAAAGCATACTACAGCCATAGAGATAATTATATTGAGCCTGTTTACTTGGCCTTTTTTGTGGGGTGGGGTAGGGAGAGAGCATTTTGCTCTTACTAGAATCAGGTTATGTTATGAAAAGTTGGACAAATATTCAGAAAGACAGTTGAAGTGATAGCCTTTCAAAACCTAAGCTGCTCATTATTTTGATCTCATGTAAAGTAGAAAGTGTGTCCATGGCTTTATTTTCCTTTCAGGATGACAGTAATATTAAACTATATTAGTATGTTTTAATATTTTATGTTTCAGAAGTTGGAATTTTTAGAGTCTGACAGTTCCTGTTCCTCAGAAGCACTTTCAAAGAAAGAACTCTCTGCTGACGAGTTGTATCAGCGCCTTGAGAAACTCATTATTGAGGAGAAAGCAAATGATGAACAGATCTTTGACTGGGTCGAGGTATATAGACTATGTCACTTTTTGCTCTCTCTGCCAAAGAAGGTGCTGTGGAGTCCTCTCTACTCACATGCCATAGCCTTTCATTTCATGGGCGTTTCTAACATTGGTGAAAATCAGCGCTTACATGTGTATATTATAAGGCTATTCTATTTTTACAAAATTTTATAGATTTTTATAAATCAAGTAAAAATAATTTAGAACAGAAGCTATTCTCTGTCCATCTTTAGTGTAGGGTCTAGTCTGTATTTTATCCTTTAAGTAGTATCTTAGGTAAAATTAATAAGCAATATATAATTACTGTGAAATATATTGGCTTATAGTTTCATACTTGCGGCTTCTTCTGGAAATTGTATGCTTTATTTATCTTGTGCTATAGAATGTTACTTCGTTTGTTTGTTGAGATAAAGTCTTGCTATGTAATTCAAACTGGCTTTAACAGACTAGTAATAGCCCAGGTTGGCCTCCAACCTTTGGTAATCCTTCTCCCTCAGCAGTTTCCCCAGTGCTGTGGTTATAGGCATGTGCTTCCATGCCTGGAAGTTGAATAGCTTTTAAGTAATGTAATGGCCTATCAGTGAATTTCTCTCTTCCTTTCTAGTTTGGTTTTGGGTTTGGTTTTACTTGTTTTTTAATCTTTGTAACCAGACATTTGTCTGGTTACTTGTGCCAAAAATAGTGTAGATTTTCAGCCTCTCTCTCAAGGAACATTGCAAACCGAGCCTGATCCCTGGATATGCTCCAGCAATGAAGGGCGGGTGGTATATTGCAATTTTTATCTTGGACTCTGTATGACTGGCAGCCCTACAACACTGAACTCAAATTGCTTTTTCAGCCACTAGTACCAACTGTTTTATATTGTCTAATTTCTCCCATTTATCTTCCTTAACATGAGCATTTGCTTTTTGAACCAAAATGGAGTTTTTTTTTTTAAATGCATGTTTGTCAGGCATGGTGGTACATGCCTTAACAGGAGGCACTTACCCAGCACTCAGGAGGCTGAGGTAAGAGGATGACCATGAGTTCCATGAAGCCAGCCTGGGCTACATAAGTAAGTCCAAGGCCAGCTCTCACTACATATTGAGACCCTATCTCAAAAAAAAAAAAAAAAAACTAAAAATTAATTTTTAAAATACATGTTTATGTTTGCCTTCATCAACTAGATACCTTTTTAAAATCTGTGTACATTTTGGATTCTAACTTGATCATAAAATTGGCTTGCGATCTTTTTCACTTTGCGTCACCCTTACCTTCGTTGATATGCCAACTTTTTCCTCACCCAAGTTACAGATAAAATATGAATAGGTATGACCAAGGACCAAATAATATACCTTCAGGGATCAGCTTGCACCCCAACTGCTACCCCTATAGATAACCTTCATTATCATTTCACATCACTGTTCTGTTGTCTAGTTCTCCTTGTCACCACCCACAAGGGAGTATCTGTCACTAGGTAACTCATCATATCCCTTGCTGGAGTCTAAAGAAGTTATGTATGTATCTGTCTGAACTACTAAATATTAATTAAACCAGGAATAAAAGGTTTTAACATAGATTTTGGGGGGGGTGAGCTTTATTTCTCTTAATGTATCCATCTCTTTCCTAACACTGCTTTTTGTGTTTTCTCGAGACAGCATCTGGCTGTGTAATTCAGACTGGCCTTGAACTCACAGCAGTCTTCTTGCCACAGCCTTCCAAGCCTTTATGCTGAGCTCTTTCCTAAAACTTTTAAACTATTCATGTGACAGTTTTGTCTTGAATTGAGGACAGGATTAGCACTAGGCTTTCTGGTATATCACTAATATATTCCAGATATCTTAAACCTTCTTTTTTTCTTTGGAAATCAGGTCACTGTATAGGCAGTACTGTTCTCTTCTTCATGATTTTTCATAGATCATCATTTCAATAATTTGGTATTTTGCCGGGGATTTGGCTTAGTGGCATTAGTGCCTCTCTGGCAAGTGCTAGTCATGAGTTCTATCCCTAGTACCAAAAATAATAGTAATAATAATTTGATGTTTTTTCTCGTGTATTGTAAATGATGCTATTTTTACCTCTTCACCCATATCAAGCTTCATTTTTATATCAGTATTTATACTCTATAGCCCATATAACAATTGATTCTCCCTATAGAAAAATGAGATGTGATGGTGCATCCCTATAATCCTAGGATTATAGGAGACTGAGGCAGGTGAGTTGAAAGTTCCAGCCCACTGTAGGCAACTTAGCAAGACCCTGACTCAGAATTTTAAAAGGACTCACAATGAGTGTATTCATTATCTCTAAAATTAAAAATGTATTGGGGATATGGCTCAATCTGAAAACCCTCAATTTAATTCCCAATACTGCACAAAAGTAGAAGATCCATCTTCCTTGTTTGCCCTTTGTTGTTAACGTCTTTGCTAGTCTATAGTTTTAATTCTTCAGGTCTGATCTACTCTTGGATACTAGAATTAAGTTGTTTAGCACTATGTCATTGAAGAAATACATAGGGGCATTTTTTTTGCAGGGGATGTTGGGGATTGAACCTAAGGTCTTTGCACTGAGCTACATCCCCAGGTCCTTCCTTTGCCCCTCTTTTTGAGACAGGATTTCAATAAGTGTTCCCAGGCTAGACTCTATTACTCAAAAAAAATTATTTGGACTTAGAAGTAACTCTTTGAGATTAGACCAACCTGCCTTTAACTCAAGTCAGATATTTTTAAGGATGCATAAAACAACGTGTAAGTTGTTCTGGTACCTACCATGTGTGGAATTTGGGACCCCTCTCCTACCTGTGCCACCCCCACCCCCAGCTATCGGCTGTGGTACCACATATTTCTATTCTATTGGAAGAACTGGTCATGAACTCTGACTATACCACAGAGTTCTATGTAAATCCAAAGTAAGATAATCTATTCAAGTAGCCACTTTGCTGTTGTCACACAGAGATGGCCATCTGTACTGGTGTCCCACAGAGCTGGCCCGCTGACTCGAAACTACTCTAAGAAGCCACTCAAGTGATGTTGGAGCTTAGGTATTCAAAAGCTAGCTAATCTGCCTTAGTTCAAAAATTCATCAATACTGAACTGGACATGTAGCCCAGTTGTAGAGCACTTACCTAACATGTTTGAGGCCTTGGTCCATTCCCCACCACCAGGCCAGGGATTTAGCTCAGTGGCATTAGCACCTGCTTGGCAACTACAAGGTCATGAGTTTGATCCCTGGTACCTGGGGGAAAAAAAAAAAAAAGGTCAACAATTTGTGATGCACCAATCCCCACCTGCTACCCCTGGAAATTAACACATATCTTTGAAATTCTTTACTTTCTAACACAGACGTTTATAAGACATTTTCAGATTTTCCTAGCTGTCATTTAAAGACTGAGTCTTTCAGTGGAAAATAGTATGCCATGCTGGGGCTGGGGATTGAGCTCAGTGACATAAGCACCTGCCTGGCAAGCGCGAGGTCATGAGTTTTATCCCCGGTATGAACGAACAAACGAAAGAAAGAGAGAGAGAAAGAACGAGAAAATACTACACCATGTCATTAAAAGAAGCTGATCTAAGCATTACTTCTGTAGACAGGCATAAGGAACATGACCTTTGAGAAGCATTTGTAAATCTGTCTAGAAAATGTCTTCTTTTGCTACACATTGGTTTAGCACAGTGTCTAAGAGCAGCAACAAGATGAATAAACTAAAATTCACTTTGGGGACATTTTTAATCTACTTAAGATCTCTACAAGGATTTTTTTCTTGCCATCCTCAGGAAAAAAAAAACCAAACAGTTTCCCATGACCTGAAGCGTTTGTTTAGGGCACTGCTTGAGATTAACCTTTAATTCAATTAAAACTAAGATAAAAGAGCAATGTTCGCACATGTACAAACAGCTTGATGGTACTGAGAGTGGCCTTTAAAATATACTGCAGCTGCACTATAGCCTAGTCACTTTTAAATTTATAGACTTTGATAGATAATCTTAATATGGATTATGTACTGAAGAATAAAGTTTTGAAATGGTTGTGCTTCCAAATGTACATAGCACATAACACTATGGTTGATCAGAAAATAACAGTACTATAATAAGCTCCCTAAAACCTAAGTACTTCTACTTAAAACATTTTCACATAGAATGGCAGCAGCCAAACTATTTTAAAATGAATTAAATGCTTAATTTTTCTATGAATGTGCAAAGTCACAACTACATCTGCCCTTAGTACCAGATTGGCCCAGTTTGGGGGAAAGTAAATTTCTCTTCTGTGAAAGAATACCTTTAATTGTTTTGTTTTGTTTTGTTTTGTTTTATTTTTCAACTTTAGGCTAATCTAGATGACAGCCAAATGAGTTCACCTACATTCCTTAGAGCTTTAATGACAGCTGTTTGTAAATCAGCTATTATAGGTAAGTGACATTTTCTGAAAGCAGCTTTTAACATCTGAGATCCTTATTATGTCAGCTACTGATTATATGGTCTGTTTTTATTGTTTCTGAGAAAACTTGCCCTGTATATCTCAGCTTCTATGCAAATCGTTTCTGTTTCTGTCTGCACTGCCTGATTGTCTCAATCATGGGGACAAATAGTTGCTCTGCCTATAAAAAGTTAAGATGTTACAACTGTATACCTTGTGTTCTCCACTGTGTTCAAGTTTTTACTGTTCCTTGGGTGTTTTTTTAATACATTATCATATGTAGCTTTTTCCTTACCTTTACACCTCCATCATTCAAGGCCACCTCTTCTGCTTATGGGTTATAAAGAATAAATTGAATATTCTTTACCTATTATTGAAGGAAGGCTGTTCCCATCAGAAAAGTGATTGTATATGAATATCTATATGAAGAAAAAAAAATACCAAGTTTCTCTTGTTATTTAGATAAATAGGATTAAAATTAGTTGACACTAAAGAGTCCAAGTTTCATACAGTATTTAATGTTGTTTAGTGAGGATATCTTCTTAGCCTTAAATGGAAATTCACATTTCTTTGACTGGAGTGGAAAAAACTCAAGATTGTCTCAAAATTTTTTGTCTTTGTCATTTCAGACAAATTCAAGCTATTCATTAAATAGCTTTAGCTAGGTGTGGTAGCACATGCCTGTAATCCCTGGCATCCAAGGAAAGAAACTATTCTGTACTTCATAGCTTAAACAGTTTATAAGAAGAAACCTTACACAACATTGTACTTTTGGGTCCTAAGGAGACTTTGCTCAGTACCTATGTACCATGCCTTTTCTTCAAAAGACTTAGATTATTTTTTTGCCACTGTACAATTAGCTCGTACCCTCCTCGTAATAATAAAATGCAGGCTTCTGCACTGACATTTTTTCTTTTCTCTTGTGTGTGTGTGTGTGTGTACATCTGTGGTGATTACACGATTGAACCCTGAGCCTAATGCATGTGAGCCAACCATTGTACCACTGTTACACCACCCAATTTCCTAATTTCCTTTTTGAATGTTGTTTTTTAGGGACTCACTTGAATTCGTGCTTCATTTTTATTAATGATATTTGTGATTGCAAATCATAATTATATCCTTTTATGGGGTACAATATGATGTCTTGATAAATGTATGTTAGCTTTCCATTATTGTAAGAAAATAACTGAGAAAATCAAAGATAGGACAGATACATCTTGAATCAGAGCTCTAGAGGTTTTAGTCAACATTTGCTTGGTTCCTGTTGCTTTGGGCCTGTGACAAGGCAGAATACCATGGTGGCCACCATGTAGTGGAGTAGAGCTGCTCATCTCATGACATCTGGGAAGTGGAGAGAGAGGAAGGAAGTAGAGTCCTAATGTAACCTTCAAGGGTGCATCCCCAATGACCTAACTCCCTTCTACCAAATGCTACCTCTCACATTGCCTCTGCTTTCTAGGAACACTATAGGCTGATTTTGAGGGACACTTCAGATCTATAGCAAAATTTTTACAATGTAGGATGAGTAAATCAAACTAATTACCAAATCTATCACCATCTTTTTTTTATGCTGAGACATTTATGTTGATTTTGTAGGTTTACATAAAACTACTGTCACTGTTTCATTATAATTAAAAATAAATAACTGGGTTCATTCCCTTGAGGGAAACTCACAACTCAAAATGTATTTTCCCCTCCAAGTCTTTTATTGTCTCTGAGAAAATGTTCCATTAAAAATATTAGAGCATTTGGATTTCAAAAATCTTGCCTTGACCCTCTTAACCACCTTATCCATTACAGAATCCTATAGGTTTTAGGTACTTAGACAATTAGAAATGGTTCTGTGTGTTAACACCTTAAATGTAATACTAATTTTTCTATCACCTCTAGCTGACTGTTCTACCTTCAAAGTGGACACTGCTGTTATCAAGCAGAGAGTGCCGATCTTACTCAAGTACCTGGACTCAGATACCGAGAAGGAACTGCAAGCACTTTACGCACTACAAGCATCAATAGTAAAACTTGATCAGCCTGCGAGTAAGTTTACGTTATATTAACCAATGGGTGAGAATTATCAAGGTCAGGGTTTCAGGGATGATTGGAGGTTCTAAGATAGACTATGGAAGAATCACTAATTACTAGTAATGAAAACTGAAATAACCAAGAACTTTAACCTTTTTTTGTGTGTGTGTGTGTGTGAGATAAGGATCTTATTTTTTCCTAGGCCAGTTCCAGACTTCTAGTCAGTTCTCCTACCTCAGCCTCCTAAGTAGCTGGAATTGCAGGCATGTACCACTGCATCAAGCAAAGAGGTTTCTTTCTCTTTTTTAGGACAGGACCTCAGTATGTTGTCCAAGCTGGTCTCATGCTCTGAAATTCAAGTGATCGTCTTGCCTCCACCTCCAAAGTAGCTAGAAGTATAGTCACGTGCCTTTCCACCCAACTCCAGATCTGCAGTTTTGTTATATTTATATGAGAAATTGAATTCTTATTCTAGGGCAAAGCTGATAAAACTTCCTTCGTTGATGGAAATGTAGGGGTGCCACTCAGTATGGTAACTGTAAGCCAAAGTTATTCATGTAAATGTGACTGTTAGGACTGAGGACCTGAATTTTTCATTTTCTTTAAAGTTAAATAGCCAGAGGCTTGGAGATATAACTCAGTGGCATAAGCACCTACCTGACAAGCATGAGGTCATGAGTTTGATCCCCAGTACCAAATAAATAAATAAATAAATTTAAATAGCCACATGTGGCTAGTGGCTACCATATAGGACAGCAAAGATCAGTGGAACAAAAATGGCCAGTGTTTTTAAGGATGATACCCTGCAAGATCCTTAGATAGCTGACAAAACCCTACTAGTTACTATGGTATATTTACCGGGCATTTTAGAATACTTTCCAGGTTAAAAGTTTTCATTAGTTCTTGGCTAACCATACCAAAAAATAAGGTAGCCCACATACAAGTTTTAGTTATATGGCTTAATTAAAGATTCTGTTTGTTAATCTTGAAGATTCTGTTGCAGTTTGTGGAAAGCAGGGGTAACGTGGTCAATCAAGAGAGAGCACTGAAGTTGTTCTTAGCCACTTCCTTAGGTTATAGGTTTTGCTAAATTCTCCATTCTGGTGCTGCTGAATCCCTTTGGGAGATAAAAGAGTTGAAATAAATTATCCTCAAAGTGGGTAAGTGAAGAGACACACAAATCTGAATCAGAAACTTTGTTTTCCTTCTCTCAAGATCATACAACAACATGGTCATACAACAACATGGCTTCTTGTTCTGTATTGTTATATGGTGGTTATACTAACTTTTCAAATGAAATGGTCAGGTAGTTAGATGAAATTGACAGCAATGTGCTCAAACAAAATAAGTAACTGAAATTAATAATTTCAGTAGTCCCTGGAGTGTAGGTTAGCTCTAGATTCCATTTTTCTGTAAACCACCCAGGGCTTACAGGATGCAAAATGATTTTTCCAGGCATGGTGGCACACTACTTTAGCCCCAGATAGTGAGACCCAGATAACATCTTCAAATAAAGTACTAAAGTAGATCAGTTCTCCCTGGATCCAACCCTCAGGACCACCAAAAAATGTGATTTCAGTGTTAGCTTTTCTAACATAGTTACAAAGATAAATGTAAAGAACAATTTCATATGATTCATTCTAAACCTAACATTTGCTTATTCTATTGCCTCCTTCCATTAGTATGAATTGGAGAGCTGACGATAAATGTGTAAGAGCTCATCTTTTTTTAAAAAAAAAAAAAAGTCTTTTTTCAAGGCTGGGGATTGAATCTGCTAGGCAAATTCTTTACTACTGAGCTAAAACTGATTCCCAAAGAATTTGTTTAAAAATGTACAGGTATACTCTCTGTTGGGACTTAATTGTCTCTACTATCTATCTTTCTTTCTTTCTTTCTTTCTTTCTTTCTTTCTTTCTTTCTTTCTTTCTTTTAAACATTAGGTTTCCACTGTAAGAGCAAAACAAAATTACTAAAGACAGCTTGAATATTTAAAACAACAAATAGTTGTTTTCAAGGATAAAAATCTAGATGAGATAGCTTTTGCCTGTGCTTTCCATATGAATTATCACCATTTGTTTTCCTTTCCATTTTGTAACAGGTTCTTGCTAAGTTGCTTAAGTTGCCAGGCTGAGCTTAAACTTTCAGTCTTCCTTCCTCAGCCTCACCTGGCTATTCTTTACCACTTTTAAAATGTAACATTAGAAAAGAGAATCAGTATAAACCTGCCTTTTCCTCCTAAAATTTGTAAAAATAATGCAGTACCACAAAATTTCCAACAATGAAGAACTTTAAAAGTTACTCTTACATTTAACTTTTTTAAAGTTTGTTTTGTTTTTAGTTTTGTTTTTTGAGACAGGGTCTCACTTTGTAGTGCAGGCTGGTCTTGATCTCACTGTGTACCCCAGGCTACCCTCAAACTTGCAGTATTCCTCCTGCCTCAGTCTCCCAAGTGCTGGGCTTATAGGTATGCACCACCAGACATGGCCATGGATTGAGAGGTACATAATATAAAACAGACCCAACATTATTATAGTTCAAGTTGAATAAAATAAAAGGAATAGAAACCTATTTTGCTCTTATTACACTATCAAAAGTGAATAGGATGAATTGTCATAGATGCTCTTATGTAGGAGAATCAATGTCATCATTCATTAATTGCTTTTCCTCACAACTGTAGTGCTCCAAAATCTATGGCTTATTTTTACAATCTTCCAGATTTGCTCCGGATGTTCTTTGATTGCCTATATGACGAGGAGGTGATCTCTGAGGATGCCTTCTACAAATGGGAGAGCAGCAAGGACCCTGCAGAGCAGAACGGGAAGGGCGTGGCTCTGAAATCTGTCACAGCATTTTTCACATGGCTGAGGGAAGCAGAAGAGGAGTCAGAGGATAACTAATACTTCAAATACACAAAACAAAAAGAAACAAGTATTTTTTTAAAAAGTGTCATGTCTTCGCCAATCACAGTGCAGCAAGGCCAATTCTCACAGAAACCCCCAAGTGTGCAGAGTGGGAGGGGGAAAGTACAAAAGGGTGATCATGGAGGAAAAAGGTATTGGAAACAAGTAAACTTCAAAGCTGAGGGTGGGAGCACTAAAACCAAAATACATGTATTATTTATAGAAAATATTTTCTGTTTTAATCTTTCTTTTTAAACAAGGACTCATACTTAAAAAAAAAATACATTTAGCAAAAAAAAAAAAAAAAAAAAGTGAGAACTCTTAATTTATTTTAAGGACTGCAAATGCCAGTGTGTAATTTTTTAATTTGCAGTTTCTGTAAACAACTTGTATAATAGAAAAACAGAGAAATAAATTTCCCTCCCCTTCAGATGCACCTCATGTTTGTTTTAAGACATAGTAGTTAGTCCAGATTAAAGAAGGTTTAGGGTGAACAAAGTTAAAAAGTTGGTTTTTTGTTTTTTTGGGGTTTTTTGGCATCAAATCTTCTGCTTGCCTCTCAATTTGCTTCAGGAAAAAAAAATCACAATAGTAATAAAACATACATAACCTTGGAACAGAAGGGAATGCTGTGGACCAGAGAACTCCAAGAATTGTTTTGAAAAAGTGCTACCCTGGAAAAAAAATACTCTTAATACTTTTGAAATCTTTAGAGCAACTTTAAGGCTTGTAAATACATAGAACAAATATTTAAAAAAAAAAAAGAAAGAAATTGACTCAGTACTATTTCTTTTCACTTTCAAAATATAAAGAACAAAATAAAGACAAGCATTGCAAGTTTAAAAGAAAGTAGAACGACTTCTCCTTTTGCCACCTGCTGCATGTACGCCCAAGAGGTACTGTCTGACTGTCTTTGCCTTCTCTAAGTCACTCTTGAGGAGCATGTTGGGGTTGGAGGATTGTGTGTACCAGTGTACACACCTGTGTATGTGTGTGTGTGTATCTTTTAGTGGGAAAATGCAAGCTACTGCATTAGTAGGGAGGACACTGGCGGGAGTCCAGAAAAAAATTTCTAGCAGCAGCTAGAGATACATTTGGGGTAAGAACAAAACAAGGCTTTGGTGGGCTTGGGGAGGTTTTTTATTTTGTTTTTTGTTTTGTTTTGAAAGAGGGTATTACTGTGCAATTCAGACTGACCTTGAACTCAATGTATAGCCTTGAACTGGCTGGTCTTGAACTTAAGCCTCCCAAGTGCTGGGATTATAAGCATGCACCACCATGCCTGGCACAAGGCAATTTTAAATAATTCAAGTTTTCCATTTAGTGTATCAAGACTAATGATACTAACTCACAATTCACTTTGAAACTACTGCTACCATTGATTTGAAAACCTCCAATCAGTTGCCTGCAGTATTTTAAAAATCCAAGATATCTTCTAAAGAATGAAGAAGAATAAAACCCAGGTTTCATTATGCTATTTGGTGGGGATGAGATTTAAGACCAGATGATTCACTATCTCTACTTAAAATGAAGAAATCCTGGCTGCTCCCAAAAGAAACAGTTTTTGTGTTTCTTATCTTGATAACCAAAGCTTCTGGCTTCTGTTTCTAAGGAAATATCTATAGTGAGAAAGTTGGAAAGACATGTGAAATTCAAGAACAAAATATTCCATTGTAATAAAAGGATTTTCCTGAGTGTAGTTGCACACAACAGAGAATCCTGCTTTGGAACCCAGGGAGTCCATGCCTTGGTGGTGAAGAAGGGTGTCCTGAAGGTCTCTCAGCAGACATATGATAGCATCTATCAATGGCTATTTGTTTACAGGGGTCTGACCAAAAAACAGCTTCAGACAGTAGAAATGGGCTATTCACCAGTGTGTTAAATATTATGGACAAGAGTTGGGAATAGAAGAAAAAGAAAAACATTTTAGAAAATGAATTAAAGAACTGAAGGAATCTAAACATGTAAACACTTATAGTAGAATGGCAAATAATATTTGAAATCTTACCTATAGCAAGTAGTGTAATGAAAAGATAACTTGAGGTATCTTGTTGCTAGATACATGGAATGTTCAGTAGGATTAGAATTGTTAGGTAAAGGCAAAACGTGAGTAAACTAAGACAAGTGAACCCCATTCATTCCAGTTGAACTGCAATTCATTGTTATGATTCCCACCTTCATAGTTTTCTTACTAGAGAGAAGCCATTGGTAGGTTTTGTTTTAAAGTAATAGGTAAGATTCCAGCATCGTCAAACTTGTACTGCTTTCAGTATATAGCCAAAGTTCTTTCACCAATTTTGGCTTTGGGAACAGGTCCAGTGCCTCTTAGTTTATTAATTAGAATATTTATACCTGTATCAACCCAGTGAACTTATGGCTTTTCAGTAAGTTAAATGAAAGTCTTATCATTACTAGTCTAGCAAAGGAAAATGGTAACAGTTTTCAAAATAAACTTATTTTACATTCTTGCATAAACATATAAACCCCTTCTCAGCTGCTTTATGAACTAGTTTTATTTAGCAAATACTTAATGGCCTGGAGGTTTAGCTAAGTGGTGGAGCATTTCTTGATCACTGAGGAGGCCTTGAGTTTAATCCCTCTTTTAAAAACACTTCTTGATCATCTACCGTGTAGTAGATATAGAGGGGATAACAGTGACCAAAGCCATCCTTGCCCTCATGATTCATGTTCTTTAAGGAAATATAAAGGTTAGTGTAATCCTACCCACTAAGAAGTGTCTGTGTCTTATTCTGGCATACTGCAGTCCTCCATATCCTGCAGGAATTTAGGCAAAGCTATACTGCATACTCACTGACTTCAGATAGCATACATACCTCATTTATTCTAGTTTTGATAATAACTATCCACCCTAAAAAAATTCCAGTCAGTATAACCAAGACATGAGATGATTTATGTGTTAAGACCCTTGGGAGAATAATGTGCTAAATATTTTTTTAATGCTTTGTTTTGAAATTTCACACTTAAAAGTTGTGGATTTTACAGAGTTCCATATATCTCTTTAACCAATCTCTTTAGACTATTTTAGAATAGTTATCAAAACTATGAAACCAGCATTTGTACATTGATACTAACTAAACTATTTGATTGGCACTGGTCCTTTTTCTGGCCAAAGGTGAAATCCAGGCTACTATATCACATTCATCATCAGGTCTCCTTTCTATCCTCAGGCTTTTAGCAGTTTAGTTTTTGGTTTTTGTAATCTTAACTATTTTGCATAATGATGTGGCATTTTGTACAATGCCCCTCAATTTGGGCTTAGTACTTTTCTCATGATTAAACTGGGGCTATAGGATCGATGCAAAAATGCTACATAAGAGAACTGCCCTTCTCATCATATATCAGCAGATACATACATTATACCAATATGATGTCACCAAGGGCATGTGGTGATGTTCACCTTGACTCATTGGATAAAGAGGTGTTGGCCAGGTTTCAGTACTCTACACATACTTTTCCTTTTCCCCTTTCTTACTCCAGTCTACTGTGTTTGACTTAGCCAGTCCCACAGTGGGGAGGGACTAAGAGTAGGAGAAATTGAGCACCTCTTCCTTCCTGGCATAGGGAGTATCTACTTAAGTTATTCAGAATTCTCTGCAAGGAAAACTGTCTCTTCTCTCCATTTGTTTGTTTATTCACCTGTTTATATATGGACATGTGTGGATATATATGTGTTTATGGATATATGTTGTATCATTATGCACTCTTATATTTATTTTAGACACCAGCCATAATGATATTTTTTTTAAAGCAAGTACTCAGCAAAAGTAATCACACAGTACTTTTAAAAATAATTTCCAAGTCAGGCACAATGGTGCATAATTGTAATCCCAGTACTGAACCAGGCCCAGGCAGGAGAATCACTACATGAGTCCTGCTTGGGCAACTAACTGAAGCCCATCTCAAGAAACAAAAAGGAGGAAAGATGTCACTCAATGAGAGAACACAACTGTGTTCAGGTACTCCAAAAATATTTTAAATCCACAAATTTAGCCCTACATAGTATACTAAATAACTGCAGGCTTTGATGTTAGTAGTTTTATGGGCATCAGGGTTCTTCAAAGTAAGGCCCAAAAGCAAAACCATGGGCGTCATGTTAGAAAAGTATGTTCACAGACCCCTGGCATACTAAAGTGGAACAAGAAGAGGTGCAAGGAGCCAAGAAACTGCATATAACCAGCTCTTGAAGCAATTCATAGACACATTGAAATTTGTTTCGGCTTATCTTAGAGATTCAAACCAGACACTCCCATGTGCTATGCAAGTACTCTTCCTCTGAACTACACAACACAATTCTGGCATGTTGATATTTATGAACTACTGCCTAGGAATAATTCAGCTGTGCCCCCAGCTCATAAAGCTTTTCACAAAGTTATAGTATGCTTTTAGAACGTTTAGGTTTTTGTTTTCTCATCTTAATACAGAAACAGAAACCCCTTCCCACAGAGCAGTATCAATGAGACAGTGTATGTTAAAACACTCTGTAAACTATTATTTTCTAGACAACAGAGAGTGTCATCTAATTTGTGTTAAATACCTGCTTTGTGATAGGCAGCTAATTTGTGTGGGTCTCCATACCACATTGTAATAGACAAGGTGGTACTGCTGCTTGTTACAGGGTCATTAACCAACAGTACAGTACCATGAGTGTAGTTGTATCAGGGCTGATCTTTGTACTTGTTTTTCTGGGAGACAGTGTTTCCTTCAAAATATTTTCTTTTACCACCAGGAATCTATTCTACACTTGGGGAAAATAGTGAATATATTTTGGGCCAGCATATTTGAACAATGTTGGCATTAGTGTATCCCTACCTGGGTTATTAAACACCCAGTTTTCTCATCCATAAAATAAGGATATTGTCTGCAAGCATGAGGCCTTAAGTTTGGTTCCCAGGACCAAATTAGATAAAACAAAGGTAACACTATCTGCTTCCTCATATTGTCATGAGGATTAATTAAAGGAGATCCAATAAAGTGGTCAGCATTCTTTCTAGAATACCTGGCACTTCTCACCTGTGTCCCGAGTACTTTTCTATCACATTCTACATCTTTAGTTACACTCAGCCACATACAATGAGACAACACTGTCTTCAGAATTGTAGGAGATAGTGATGGTTTGCCAAGCCACACTGAATAGTCTTTGTATCACTCAAATGTTTTTTATGTATCATTTCTGCTGGCATACTCTACAGTTTAGGCTTTTATCTTAAACTCCTAATATACCTGAGAATAAAGACAAGATTTTCATAGGATTCAATAATGCATTGCAAAATATCTCTCTCTCTCTCTCTCTCTCTCACACACACACACACACACACAAATTAATGCTTAGTGTCCTTTTCAAGTTATGCATTGCCGTAACAATATGAGGAGTACTTGCTATAAGACCATGGTGGAGTCCTGAAAATAACAGTTTCTTATAAATGCATATTTTATCACATTCAGCTCTGGCTTTCACTCACGATGCAGGAAATGCTGACTGCTATTGGTAAAGAGACAAACTACACCAAGGAGCTCGCTGGGTGATTAAAATTGTGTTTTATATCAGTATTATGAACTCAACCAGCAGAATGCAAAGCAGAGACACCACAATGTGTTAAATTTGAACACAATCATATTTTAGTCAAAATATTTTGTTTGATGGGAAGAACAGAAACAACCACAGATAAATGTGAATTTTGGAGCTAACAATCTTGGATCTTGATGTGAGTCAGTCCCACAAAGCATGCTACTTTTTCCAAAGTTTGGGTGGTTGAAATTTACAGTGGCTTTAACATAAGCATTTTGAGAATATTCAAGCCACTGTTTTCTGGTTCTTGAAAAATACTGTGTGTTCTCATCACCATGCACTCTATTTTATAAAAAGAAAGGGTCCTTTCTCCATCACCATGTTTTTGGGACCTTTCTCATAAATTTGATTTTAAAATTGTCTCATTTCCAAACACAAATTTTATTAATGTTTTCCTTTCCATTACTGAGCATTATTTAAACAGCAACCAAAAAAAAACTTTTAACCTTAAACTTGTTAAATGTCTCCATGTTTACCAAGAAAAGTAAGCCTTCCATTAGCTTACTCCTTCACCCTGTTCATAGTAAAGAAAACAGCAACAGCAACCCTGAGCTAACCCTTACCGCCTCACATCTGACTACCCATCACAGACCTGGTTGCCCCTCAAAGATTATCCTGCAAACCATGAAGAGTGATTGGAAGGAGTTGGCATGTTTATTTTGTTTTACATGGTCAAAACTAGGTATGTTGTGCTTTTTGCTAAAAGTGGCAAATAAAGTTTCTTCCATTTGTCTAAAACGCAGTTATTGGCTGGGCATGGTTGTGTATACCTGTAATCTCAGCACTTGGAAGGCTGAGACAAGGATCACCATGAGTTTAGTGCCAGCCTGGACTACATAATGAGACATAATGATAGGTCTTTACCTATCAGTGCATACATGTCCCAGAACCTGACGTGAAAACATGGCTTGAAAGCAAGTCCTGACGTTTTCCCTGGAGTCGGTAGGACAACGTACTTAGTTATCTTGGTCCTTGGTTCCCCTTGAAAGACACCTCTAATAACATCGTTAGAAATTTTGTTTTCTTGAGGGCTGAATCCTCACTCTAAAATGTGAGATGCCCAAATTATATGAAAACTTAAGCCAGGTTTAGCTCAGCAGCACAAGTGCCTGCTTGCAAGTGTGAGGTCCT
Source organism: Hydrochoerus hydrochaeris (assembly GCA_004027455.1). Taxonomy (NCBI): domain Eukaryota; kingdom Metazoa; phylum Chordata; class Mammalia; order Rodentia; family Hydrochaeridae; genus Hydrochoerus; species Hydrochoerus hydrochaeris. The sequence goes on from PVLA01003709.1 coordinate 111,965, forward strand.
GAGTTTGATCCTCAAAACAACAACAAAAAAAAAGTTATAGAATAACTGTTGCTTAAAATCTTTACCCTTAGTGCTGGAGACATAGCTCAGTGGCATAGCACCTTCCTGGCAAGCACAAGGTCCTGAGTTCAGTTCCCGGTACCAAAAATAAAGAAGTATCCTTATGTTGAAACAACCCTGGGCATATTCAGCTATTTGATCTTTGACAAAGAGGACCAAAAATATACACAAGAGAAAAGATAACCATATTAATAAATGGTGCTGGGAAAATTGGGAATACACATGCAGAACATCTCACTATATATTAGACAAATCAAAATGTATCAAAGGGCTAATTAGAAAAACAAAAACATTAAATCTGCTGGAAGATAAAATAGGTTAAACTTGAAGACATGGGCAGAGGCAAGGATTTTTTGGACAGAACCCAAGTGGTGCAAGAAAAATTACCAAGAATGAACAAATGGAACCATATCAGATTTTTAAAAACTTCACAGCAAAGAAAAAACCAACAGGGTGAAGAGACAACCTACAGAATGGGAAAAACATTTTTTTTTTGCCAGCTATTCCTTGCACCGAAGACTAATACCTAGAATATATAAAGAACTCAAAAAATTAGAACCCCTCTCCAAGAAAAGACCCAATCAAAAATGGGCAGCATTAAAAGATGTTCAGTATCTTAGGCTGTCGGAAATGCAAGTTAACTGAGATTTCATCTTTTTCCAGAAAGAATAGCTATCAGGAAAAAAAAAAAATAGCTGTCAGCAAGAAACTAGATAGCAACAAGAGCTGCCAGGGAGGTGGAGGCAGGGAGCCTTCCACAAAATGCTGGTGGGAGTGTAAACTAGTATAAGTAAACTAGTGGAAATCAGGATGGAGATTCATCAAAAAAACTAACACTAAACATTTCATTCAACCTAGTTATTCCCCTACTAGGTACCATCCCAAGAGTTAAAGACATCATGTAGCAATACATGCATGCCCATGTTTGTAACACCATAATTCATAATAGCTCAATCTTGGAAGTGGCCTATATGGCCATCAACAGATGAACAGAGAAAATGTGGGGGAAGGGAATGAGAAAAGGAGCAACATACATTATGTACAGATACAAAACTGTGATAAGTGCTGTTATTACTGATTGCACTACCTTAGCCAAGTGATTAGTTGTGATCAGTTGTTGGTCCTTGTATGCCATTACTAAGATTGGGGGTAATAAAACCATAGTCTGGGGCTGGGGATTTAGCTCAGCGGCATAAGCACTTGCCTTGCAAGCACGTGGTCATGAGTTCGATCTCCGGTACCGATTTAAAAAAAAAAAAAAAACACATAGTCTGGTACCAAAGAACTGGATGCTAGCCCAAATATACAGCAACTTCTCATCCCTAAGAAATTGAAGATCCAGGGCCTTGGGACAGACTCAAAAACCAGTTACACCTAGAAAACACCTCTGAAAAGTCATTTTCTGAGAAGGTCTCAACACTCGCTAGTCATAAAGCTACTTACCATAAACAGTTTACAAGCATCAATACAAGAAACAAGTTTTAATAAATTGGAAATGAGAAGACACTGAAGTAAGATGCAACCCCAGAACTTCAGCTCACCCAAGGCAGATGGGGGGGTGGGCATTAAGGTAGAAGAACTCAACAGCTATGTAGCTGAACTTTCTGAAATGGTAGGAGCAATATAGCAAAGCAAATGAATGAGTCTCTAGGGAAAAAAAATAATTTCACAGAGATAGCCATAATAAAAGAAATGCTTAGTGAAACCAGCCTTTTTAAAAGGGGTGGCGTGGGTAAGTTTAGGAAAGTGATGGTAGCTATGAATTCCCAATATAGGTAGGAATGGATCCTATGATACGGTGAAACAGATACACAAAAGATTACAAATTCTATTGAAAGTATACACAACAGTCAACCAATGTGAGAAGAGAATAGCAGATCTAGAAGAAAGGTTTGTGTTCAGTGATCAAATGAAAGACCTTAAAAGGACCATAAAAAAATTCCAACATCTGCTAGATTGTCTTAAGAAGAACAACATACGATTGGTTGGAATCAATGAAAAATCAAAAGACAGCACAGAGGACATTTAAAAATGTTCACAGAGGGGCTGGGGGTTTAGCTCAGTGGTTTAAGCGCCTGCCTGGCAAGCACGAGGTCGTGAGTTCGATCCCCCGTACCAAAAAAAAAAAAAATATTCACAGAAGTAATGGAAGAAAACCCCAACCATGGAAAATGAATTTGACATACAGATAAGTGAGGCATACAGAACTCCATTAGCCATAATCAGAAAGGGAAAAAAAAGTACTATGTACAAGGTGCATAGTAGTCAAGATTCCAGAAATCTAATCCAAGAACAATATTAAAAGCTGTTAGACAAAAGAATCACCTATAAAGGAGAGCACATCACAGCAGAATTTTCAGCACAAACCCTTAAGGAGAATCTGAAGTATTTCAAATCCTCATTAAAAAAAAAAAATGCCAACCCAGATTGATGTACCCCACAAAATTATCTTCCCAAATTAATGTACAAATAAGATACTTACATGATAACATCTGAAGAAATTCATGACCACTAAACCAGCACTCTAAAAAGTTCTGAAGGATATTCTAGAAAAAGACAACAAATACAACAATTCTATAAATCCCAATAGAATGAATCTACCAGGCATGGTAAGCAATTAAACAGAGAGGAAAGAAAGAAACCAACAGCAGGAAAATAGTAAGACAAGAATAAGTCAATACATGTTATAACTATCAATGTGAATGGTGTCAACTGACCAATCAAAAGAAACAACTTGGCAGACTAGATCAAGAACCAAGATCCAATAATATGCTGCATACAAGAAAAACATTTAGCTAAAAAAAAATTTATAAAGGGTGGAAAACAACATGCCATGTGACAGGAACCTGGGAAAAAAGCAGCGGTACCTATTCTATCTGCAAACAAAATGGATTTCAAGCCAAGACTAGTCAGAAGACACAGAATCACTATATACTTGTTAAGAGAACACTTCAAGAGGAAGAGATAACAGTCATAAATATATATGGATCAAATACTGGCATACCCAACTATATAAAATAGACACTAGTGGTGATGGGAAATCACATCAACACTAATACAATTGAAATGGGGGACCTCAGTACCCCACTGGTACAAATACATAGATCAACTAGACAAAAAAAATCAACAAAAAAATACCAGAGGTGAACAAAACCTTCAAACAAATGGAGTTAATAGATATCTACATAGTGTTCCATGCAACAACAACAGAATACACAAGGAACTTTCCCCAAAATGAACCAATACTACCTCATAGAACATGCCCAAGCCCAAATGCAAAGAAACCAAAATTATCCAATGCATTTTATCAGGTCATAGTACAATAAAATCAGAAATCAGTGGCAAAAAAACTGCAAAACCTACATAAAAATATGGAAATTAAATAATACCCCTCTGAACAACCAATGGATCACAGATGAAATTAAAGAATAAATTAGAAGTTCCTAAAATAAAGCAATAATATCAATACATCATACCAGAACTTATGGGACACAATGAAAGCAATTGTTGAAGGGATATTTATAGTAGCAAATTACATCAGAAAAACAGGGTGAGCTCATGCAAATAACCTAATGTTAAACTTCAATCTGAGAAAAAGAAGAGCAAGTTAAACCCAAAGCACATATGAGGGAGAAAATTATAAAAACCAGAGCAGAAATTCAAGTAAGAGTAAGAAAACAATACAAAGAATCAATGAATCAAAAAGCTGGTTCTTTGAAAGATTAAATAAAATAGACAAGCCCTTAGCCAACCTTTAAATGAAAAAAAAAAAAGGCCAAGATCCATGCAGTTAGGAATAAAAAAGGCAAAATCACAATGGCTCTTGCAGTAGATGTCATCAACATTTACTTTAAGAATCTGTACTTTATTATGGAAAATGCAGAACAAATGAACAAATTCCTAGATATATATGAATTACCAAAGTTGAATCAAGAAGATACAAAAATTTTAGGGCTGGGGATTTAGCTCAGTGGCATAAGCACCTGCCTGGCAAATGAGTTCGATCCCCAGTACCAAAAAAAGAAAAGAAAAAAAACCCCACAAAGTTTAAGTAATACAGTATCAGTCAATGAAGTTGAACAAATAAAATTTACCAACAAATAAAAATTCCAGCTCCTGGAATTCACTGCTGAATTCTACAAAAACTTTACAGAAGATCTAATGTCACTGGTCCTCACACTCTTGAATGAAATTGAAAGGGAAACAAAACTTATTCCTGAAAGCAAGCAATACCCAATATCAAAACCAGAGGAAGATCTAAGCAAAATAAATTACAGGTCAATCACTTTAATGAACATAGGTGCAAAAATAATAAGATACTGGCAAACAATGCAGCAGATCATCAAGAAGATTATAAACCATAACCAAGTAGATTTTATTCAAGTGATTCAGGGACATTCAACATAGGCAAATCAATAAATGTAATACAGTACATTAACAGAACCAAGGACAAAAACCACATGAGCATCTCAGTAGATGCAGAAATAAAAAAGAACCCTACCAAGAATTGGAATAGGTCTTTATCTCAATCCAATAAACGTCATCTATGGCAAACCAACTACTACATCATACTACATTAATCAAAATCTTAAAGCTTTTACTTTAAATAAGGGACAAGGATTCCAACTGTCACTAACCCTATTCAATATAGTTCTGGAAACATTAGCCAGAGAAATTAGAAAAGAACAAGAAAAGGATTAAAGATATGAAAGGGAAAAGTTAAATTATCATTATTTGCAGATGACATGATATTCTATGTAGAAGACCCCAAAAGCCCCACTAAATGACTCCTACAATTAATAGCCACATTCAGCAGCATAGAAGGATATAAAGTCAACACTCAAAAATCAGTAGCATTCTTATACATGAACAGCAAACTCCCTGAGAGAGAAATGGAAACCATATGTTTCACAGTAGCATCAAGAAAAATAAAATATTCAGTAATCAATCTAAAAGGAAGTGAAAGCCCTATACATTGAAAACTACTGGAAATGCTGGAAAAGGAGATCAAGAGGATATCAGAAAATGGAAAGGTATTTCCTGTTCTTGGATAGGCAGGACCAATATAGTGAAAATGGCTATACTTTCAAAACTGTTACACTGATTTAATGCAATCCTAATTAAAATACCAATAGCATACAAAATTAGAGAAAACAATCCTAAAATTCATTTGGAAATGGAAGAATCCTAGAATGGTAAAAGCACTTCTGGGTAACAAAGGCAGAGGGCATCACAATCCCTGATTTGAACTTATACTATAAATCTACTGTGATAATAGCAGCATGGTAATGGCTAAACACACCCAAAGATCAATGGAATAAAATAGGAAATGCACAAACAACTTTAAACACACTCTTTGACAAAAGGACCAAATGCCTTCATTGGAAGAGAGATAACCTCTTCAATAAATAGTTTTCACTAGGAAAACTGACTTTCCACATGCTAAATATTGAACCTAGACTCATATCTCTCACCATACATTAAACTAAAATAGATCAGAGATCTAAATATAAAACAATCTGCTGGGAGATGGAATAGGCAATACCCTTGAGGACATTGTTGTAGACAAAGATTTTGAAGAAAACGCTGATCGTACAGGCAATATTAACAACTGGGATCATATCAAATTAAGCTTTCACTAAGCAAAAGAAACCACTAACAGAGTGAAGAAACAACCCACAGAATGGGGAAAAAAGATTACCAGTTATTTCTAAGACAAAGGACTAATATTTATAATACATAAAGAACTTAAAACAAAAATCTCCCAACCCAAAAATGGGCATCTGAAATGAATACATATTTCTCAAAGTACAAACAGCAAATACATGAAAAAATGCTCAGTACCACTGTCATTTAATACAAATTAAAACAACACTGAGATTCCATTTCATTTTAAGAAATCAACCAGTAACAAATGCTGCCAAGGTTGTGGTGAAAAGGAAACCTTCTCCACTGTTTGTGGGAGTGTAAATTGGAAAAACCACTGTGGAAATCAGTGTGGAGATTCCTACAAAAACCTAAGACTAGAAGTTCCATTTGACCCAACTGTTCCACTTCTTGGTATTTTCCCAAAAGAGTTCAAACCATCTTACCACAGTGATACATGCATACCAATGTTTATAGCAGCAGAATTTACAATAGCTAACTCTTGCAAACAGCCCATTTGCCCATCAATGGATTAATGGATAAACAAAATGTGGCATTTAAGCCAGGGATTTAGCTCAGCAGCATAAGTGCCTGCCTGGCAAGCACAAGGTCATGAGTTCAATCTCCAGTACAAAAAAAAAAAAAGGTAGCATTTATATATAAATAGAGTATTACCCTGCCATAAAGAATGATAAACTTGAGACTTTTTTTTTTTTTTTTTGTCTTTTTGAGACAGGGTCTTGCTATGCAGCTCAGTCTGGTCTTGAACTCACAACAATCCTCCTGCCTCAGCCTCCCAAGTGCTGGGATTACAGGTATGAGCCACCACACCCACTCAATTTGAGACATTTTTAGGTAAATAGATGCACCTTGAGACCATACTTTTAACTGAAATAAATTGGACACACATGTTTAATTATTTTTCCAACTCCATTTTATTTTTTTTCCCAAATCCATTTTATTTCAAGGATAAAAAGAAAAGTACAACAAATTTTTAAAACATGTCAATCAGGAAGCAACAATGGTACATACATTGGGCATTATCTTCCCCAAATCATTCACCCAGAGCACAAGACATCTGCATTCAATGGGCACACATGTTTAAATATTTTATTTTTTCTCTTGTGTTAGAAACCCAAAGGGTAAATTAGGACCAAAACAGATGACAGATATTAGGAAGTAGGAAGAAAATGTTCAAATGGGAAGGGGAACTGTGGTGGGTTCACAGACAAGACTCAGATTAAACAGGCCAAATTGAATATCAATTAATATTTATTAATAATCGAGCTCAATGGCCAGCAGCAGCAGCCATTAACAATGGGTACACTCCAACCAACTGGCCCTGGAATGAAGCTTGCATTGCTATTTAAGGCTTTTTAGCATGGTGGGGGGTCTGCTGATAAAATTTCACAAGAAACAGGTAGCCATTTATTTATTTATTCACAGTTTGTCCCTCTGGAACATGGTTACCTCAGTTTCCAGGGAAGTTTTCAGGACAGTTGTATACTTAAAGACCTAATTTCAGTACAACCTAGTTTCAGCAAGTCTCTAACCACAAAGTTTTGTCACAGTTCAACATGGTGGCAATTATGCTAAGCGGACCAGTTTTATAGTGCTATGAAACTTAACCTATAACAGTACAAAGGGAGGGAAGAGAAGGGGGGAAAAAGAATAGAAGGAAAAAATGGAAATAAAGCTTTTGTAAATAAGGAGGGGAGAAAAAGGTTGACAGGAGGGAACAAAAATGGGGGGGGGAAAGAATCAAGATACATTATACATAGGTAGAAATTCCTGATGATGAATGTGACCAGTATGCATATCATACATGTACCAATAAAATTTTAAAAACTTTTAATATTTACAGTAGTGGGTATTGAATCTAGGGCCTTTGAAATAAGGTACATCCTCCTAAGGCCTTGTAATTTTTTATTTCAAGGCATGATCTCATTAAGTTATCCAGGCCAAGTTCAAATCTGAGATCCTCCTGTTTTAGCATCCCACAGTGCTGGGATTACAGTGCTGGGCACCAACATGCCCAGCTCTATTTGCTTGGTTTTCATGTACTGATTCATAATCCTTTATTCAAAACTGTTGGGACCTCATGTATTTCAGATAAGATTGGGTACATTCAGGTTGGTGTGGCCATACATGTGCACCACATGTATTTTTAGAATTCAGAACTTTTGAGAGTTTAAGCAAAAGTTTCAAAGTTGACTGCTGGACTAACTGGAATTAAAACTACTGCCATTGGGCTGGGAGTGTCCCTTGCTGATGGACCGCTTGCCTAGTATACACAAGGCCCTGGCTTTAATCTCCAGCACAATAAAACTACTGTCACTGATATAGGGGAATGAATTTCCCAATCTATTAAGTCCGGTATTAGTTCCTGTTCTCTGAAATGAAAGAGTGAATTTTAGGAACAACGGAGCTTAAGAGGAGAATATATTTATTGAGAGAAAGAAAGCTTCTGTCTGAGAAAGACAGAAGGGGTCCCGAGCGGATGGGCCAAGGACTCTATATTTTCCAGGGACTTTTATAGGGTAAAATCATAAGGTTAAATGGGTCAAAGGTGGGGAAAAATGGGAATTTACAAGGTGGGCATAAGGCGGGACAGAACTGTGGTCAACCAATAAGATTAATTGCTCAGGTGAAAGAGCAAATGGGGGAGAGAGTCACGTAGTAAGTGGGTATGCTTAACAGCAGTGACTCTTCCTGTACTGTACAGGGATAGGATGCTGACTCCTGACTTCCTCAGGGTAATAGAGAAGTACTTGGATCCTTCCGATGTTTTTTTTTTTTTTTTTCCTTTTTGAGACAGGGTCTCTCTATGCAGTTTAGGCTGGCTTTGAGCTCACTTGGTAGCATAGGCTGGTCTCCAACTCACAAGGATCCTCCTGCCTCAGCCTCTTGAGTGCTGGGGTTACAGGAGTGAGCCACCACACCAGGCGATCGGGTTGTATTTGTTTTGTCTTTTGTTTTGAGATTTGGCCCACAGCAGGAGGTGATTGTCTCTTCCAAGGGTGCAAGGTATCTGAACTTCGGCTCTGCTCTGGCTCCTTTGAGGGCCCAGCCCTGTCTGACTGCCTATAATATTTCTAACTAACTCAGCTGCCTATTATAATAAAGAGCAGTGGATGGCTTTAGTTGGAAAAGGGAGTGAGACCGTTATGTTAATGTCAACTTTGCAGTCCTTGGTCTTGAGTCTACACCGCCCAAGCCCTCGTTCTCAATAATTGGATGAATGAGAGACAGTGAGTCCTCCGCGCTCAGGTTTCCCAATTGCAAGGTCTCCCGGGAAGGATTCTTTGCCTCGGCGCCATAGCTAAAACGAGATGCGGGAAATGCCAGTCCCCCTTTAAGGCAGATGGACCCCCCCCAAAACGGAAATCGATGAAGCCCAGGGACTGGAGGGCAGAGAAAAGAGTGAAAAGAGCGCCCCTCAGAGGACGCCGACACCCCACCGGGAAGCTCACCTGGAACCCGCTCCAAGGAACCCCTTTCCACTCCGCTCGCAGCTCCGGAGCGTCCTCTCGCGCCCCCGCGCGCCTGGCCGGAGACGCACGTCCGCGCACTCCCACGGCGCGGGGGGCGGGGCCGGTGCGGGAGCGCGCGCGCGCGGAGCCGCGGGCAGGGGGGTGGGGCGGCAGAGCTCGGCGGCTGGGCCTGGAGGACAGTGGTGGTGGAGACGACAGCGAGCTGTGGGAGCGTCGCCGAGAGGCCTTACGGGGCACGGGTACCAGGAAGGGGGAGCGCAGAGGTAACGCAGGACGGAACAAGCGGGCAAGGCGTGGGCGCGGACTTGCGGGGCCCCGAAGGCGGGTGGCGGAGGCCGCTCGCCCTGGGCGCCAACGCCGCTTCCTCAGGGGAGGGGGCGGGGCGCTTGGGTCCCAGGAGGTGGCGCCTTTTGTCTGCCAGTGACGGCCGCTCCATCCCCTCATTTCCCTGCGACCTAGCCCCTTGCCCCTCTCAGGGACGTCTCCGAGGCCTTGCGGCGCGCTCCCGCCCTTGTTTTGTTTGGACTTGGGGGAGGAGGGGCAGCGCTTTCCCGGCCCGCGCCCCCCCCCCTCGTCCCAGAGCGCGTGCGTTGGTGTCGCTACAGTCCCTGATTGGCTGCGGGGTTTTGGCTGCGGGGTCGCGCCTGCGCGGCGGCTGTACGGCCTGTCCGCCGCGCTCTCCCCTCACCCCACTCTGCGGGCTTCGGAGCCGGTTCGAAAGATGCCGGCGGCGGTGACTGGCTGCGGCGGTTCCGCCCCCCCGGGTTCTCCGCCCTTGCCGTCGCCAACGCCGCCGTCGCCGCCATTACGGAGCTCCCGTGGGTGAGTGTGCGGAGCCGAGACCTGCGTTCCTGCAGGGCAGAACCTGGACTGTCACTGGGCGGCGGCTGCTCAGCGTTGGTCGCCCGAGAGTCCTTAAGCTGGTCCCCGCCTGCTCTTTTCCGCGTTGCGCGTTCGCCGCTGAGGTCCTGCAGCGCTACCACTCAGTGCCTAGCGTCTTTGTCTCCGCTCCCTTCACCGCTCTCGTCTGCTTTCTGTGGGCGCCCTCGGCTTCGCTGTGCGGCCATGGCAGCCTTGCGCTTTGGGCTTCTGCTGGCATCTAGAACTTGTTACGGCTGCACCCTAGGCGGCGAGGTTTGAATCCCAAGGATCGCTTCGGTGGGTCGCCAAGAGATAGGTTTGTCATTGTACGCCGTTGCGATGAGATGAAGGCAGGAGTTGTGAAGTGAGAGTTCCAGATCTGAGTCGATCCCCATTTGACCACTGTTCTCGAGGGCACCCAATTTTTGAGGCAGAATTGTCTCCTCCACCGACTGGGTGGTCTGTATTGCCCGTTTTTCTGTAAATTCTCCCTCCCGTGTTTTATTGTGCTTCCTGACTTCACATTGAAAACAGAAGGTCCACTTAGAAATAACGGTGGGAATTCATATGACATCTAACAAGTAGTGAGTCTGGACATAAAGTGAAATTCTACACAACTAATGTCATTTTGAAAGATACTTTAAATTTGTTTAAACTGGCATAGGCATAAAATTTACTAGCTTTTAAATTTTGACTGCTCCTTTAAAAAGTTAGTATAATTAATTGCAAAGCAGATGTAACATTTTACAGAGATGTTTTGGGCCTTTGTTACCTTATGAAACATTGAGAATTAGAAGTTCATGGAGGAAGTACATATACTGAACTTTTCACATAAAAAGGAACTCCTTAACTCTAGGCAGAATGTGATTATCTTGAGAGGAAGGACCACGTGTCATTAAAATCTGCAGAAAATAGACATTAGTACATAGTGATTTACAAAAGTGTAAAATGAAAAAAAATACCAACAGTCAAATTACAGGCATAGGTTTCATTACTTGACCAGTAGTATTTCTGAGTGTAGTAAGAAACTAGCTTGGGAGCAGTTTGAGATATCTTACAGTTAGTGACATTCGTAGCATTAGAACTTATAATGTGTTACATAAATTTTATGGTGAATTATGAAATAAGACTATTTCCCTTAACATGCTTGTTGAGCAAATCAATAAACAAATACATTGTTAAACTAATTTTCTGTTCATCTTTCTTAATGTAGATGGAATCAAAATGAAGTTTTGAACTTTTTATTCTATAAGTCCTTTATTACCTGCATTAAGACAATCTAGGCATTAGCTTTGACAAAAGCAAGTCCTTAAATTGTCGATTTCACATTAAATTGAAACAAAAAAATGTATTTGGGGCATATATGGAAACCCAGGTGAAAACAACATAGATTGTATTTATTCGTTCTTCAACAAGTACTGCTATGTGTGAGTGCCTGTTCTATCGCTGGTATGTTCTCAGGCAGCATGTATGCAGCAAGGAACCAGCTAGATTAATTCCCTGTGAGAGCTGGGCATGGTGCAATAACCTTTATGTAATCCCAGCACTCATGAGGCTGAGGCAGGAGGCTCTCCATGAGTTCGAGGCTAATCTGGGTGCATAGTGAGACTGTCGGGAAAAAAAAAGACTGAGTTCAAGGCCAGCCTGAACTACACAGGCAAACCTTGTTTCAAAAAGAAAGAAAGAAAGAAAGAAAGAAAGAAAGAAAGAAAGAAAGAAAGAAAGAAAGAAAGAAAGAAAAGCCCTGCCAGAGAGCAAGCATGGCAACCTAAAAAAGTTTAGCTAATAGGTACATGTAATATTCAAGAACAGTGAATTAACCTTTCATATAGTCATATTAGCTTTGTAATAAACTGTGCATTTATCAAACAACCCATTGAGTCATCTATCATAAAGTCCTACAGACTGAAGCTTTAACGTTCTATGATCTTTTACTGAGGAACTAGAGGTAAGACAAGTGGCTTTGTTTTGTTTTGTCTTTTTTGAGACAAGGTTTCACTATACAGTTCAGACTGGCCTTGAACTTACTTTGTCACCCAGGCTGGCCTCGAACTCTGCAGCAGTTCTCCCACCTCAGCTTCCTGAGTGCTGGGATTGCAGGTATGCTACCACACCCAGCTAGGCAAATGCTTCTGAATAACCCAAATATAACTGGATTTTATTTTTTAAGTGTTCTTCACAAGTAGTAAATATAGTAATGTATACTACCAGATACTGTTTATTCAACTAATTTTTCCAATAAGTATTTATGGAGAGCACACTATTATGTTGGACACTTGGTGCAGTGATGGTCCATGGAGTGTTTACATGTCATTTGGAAAGACAGCCACATACATTTAACTGTGGGTAGTGTTAAGTGCTATAAAGAAACCTCAAAAATAAGAAAGATGGGAAGCCTGAGAGGGATAATGCTGAGTAGAAATCTGATTGAAGGGTTTAGATAAAAGTATTTCAGTGTAGGAAAACAGTGAGTACAAACATCCTGAAGCAGGAATAAACAGAGCACATTGCAAGAGCCATGCGATTTGTGTGTTTGGATCCAACAAAGTAAAGTGATGGATAGTGTAGTAGGAGGTGAGGTTAGTGAGGCAAAAGGTAGTATTGGGAGATTTTAAGAAGATGTCAGCATCTTGTTCTTTTTTGAAGGAGTCTAGAGTGTTTTGGTTATTTACTGAGTTTATTTGTTTTTGGTGGGCGCAGCCAAGCAGATTGGTTGACCAACTTCGTAGTTACTGCAACCTAGACATACATTTTTTTTTTTTTTTTGGTACCGTGGATCAAACTCACAACCTTATGCTTGCCAGGTAGGCCCTTACACTGCTGAGCTAAATCCCTGGTTAGACATACATTTTATCTGGTGAAGTTTAAACTATCATTCTTGTTCTTAGGCTAATGATGTTCGTGTCTTTATGGGCCATGAACCTGTTGATCTTTTTAGTCAGATTAATCAATTAAGACATCGAGTAGCTTCCTTTGTCCTCTATTCCTTATTTAACCTGATTTGAGTAATTAGTGAATATAGAGTTTGTTTTGTTTTGGTTTTTGGTCCAGGAGATTGAACTCAGGACCTCGTGCTTACTAAGCAGGCACTTAAGCCACTGAGCTGAATCCCTGGCCCTGAATATAGAGTTTTTAACTTTATTTTAGTGATACATTTTAGGTATATATAATGATAACATTCATTATAGGGAATTTGTATCTGTAAGTGATACATGTTATTTCTCTTTCCCATTCTCCTCCCATCCCTTCCACCTTTTTTCTCCTTTTTATTTACAAAGGCTTTGTTTCTATTTTTTTCCTTCTGTGAACAAAGTTGACTGTAAAGATTTGATCTTATTTTAGTGTTTTGTTTGCAGGGAAAATATTTAATGACACCTGTGAATAGGGGATTCAGAAAGTTTTTGTTTTGACTTAATGGTAGAATTTTCAACCCAAGCTAGTCTTAATAGGTTAAGAAAGATAAATCCATTAAAATCCATTAGCAGAATCACTTTAATAAGAATAATCTAATTGTGATGTTTTACTTTTGTACAGTGTTTGCATTTAAAGTAGTAAATTTGTTTCATTTTATTATCAAGGAAAATATATTATTACTGTATTTACTGTTTATGTTATTACTGGTAGGTGGTGAATAAACATGTTCATGTATTAAAATTGTCCCAAAACAGATTTTTAGTTTTCACAGACCTAAATAATGTCCTTAAGCTGTCATGACCCTCTTTTCACAGATCAGAAAACAGCTACTTCATGTGGGTTATTTTGTGACTTTTAAGTGAACTGGAACATGAGCATTTTACAGTTTTCTTAACAGTTAATAAATTTAAATATTTATGGTATTCCTAATTCAGTGTTAATAGTGAGTTTCAGTGGATTATTGTATCATCTTTTAGCTGCTTTTCTTTGCAGCTAGTTGATAATTTACAAGTATCGTATTGCTCTCTGTGTTATCATAAAAAGAACTTTATGATAACTGAAAGCATTTGCTATGTTTGAATTTTTACAAAGCTTATCCTAGCTTGTTGCTGCTTGTGACTGTTACCTGATAAGTTGAAAGCTCTTAATTTCCTAGACAGGGTCAGAAGTTAAAGTAGAAGTGAATGGTTAGTTTATCGTTCTCAACTTTTTATTAACTGTTCATTAGCACACAGATCTAAACAAATAATCATTTTCTTACATTGAGGAATTTTATTGTATAGTATCATTGAGTCCTGGTAAGATTTGAAGGGGGTGGTGTTAATGATTGGGTAAAGTAGGGTGACTACATGAGTTTTATCTGTAATTATTATGTTCTTCTATGCTTGTTTTACTTACATTAAAATTATGGCAAATAAGTCTTAGAAACATGCATAATTCTGTTCTCTTAGATAATGGTCTAAATTTACATCTTCCTGTCTGGAGGCTCTTAATGATTGTGTTCTTCCTGATTTTTGCCCTTGTATTTTCCATTAATAGAGAAAAACATTGACTTCTCTAATAGGGTTAAGATTAATTTTCCTGACACTTTTGAGAACAATTCAAACAAAACCTTCTTTTTAGTAAACTGGTCTTTAACTAAACATTTGAGTAAGCCATTCCTTAGTCTGCTTATCTTTGTAAGTTCTGATGTTAGCAGGAGGGTGTGGGGTTAGGGTTCCTTACGTTCTTTCTTGTCATTGTCTTTGTTCATGTAGAAGGTGCAACATCTGCTGTGGCTTATGCATTTGCCTTAGTTGCTGCTTTTTACATAGCCTGTGTTTTGGTAGCGGTTTTATCTTTTTGATTAATAACTAAGTCATGGGTCATGTAACTATAAGTTTTATAGTTATGTTTTTCTCTTTGGATGTATATTAAATTTAGACAGTTTAGTTTTGTTTCTGTTAATCTTCACACCAGGTCTTTTCTGTGCTTTAGGTTGATTCTTCATCACACTGAAACCACTAGGAAAAATCCTTGTGGTTAACAGCAGAGGCTTCAGAGTGTAACCTGTACTCGGGCCTAGAAATTATTTTAAATGGCAACTGATGCGTCTCAAGGTGAACTCGTCCATCCTAAGGCACTCCCACTTATAGTAGGAGCTCAGCTGATCCACGCGGACAAGTTAGGTGAGGTAGGGGCTGATGCATTCTTGAAGCTCACTCTTGGATCAACCCTTGACTTCAGGGCCTGCTGGGTTCTTCTTGGTACATGTTCCTTCCCCTACTTTGGGAAGACTAGGTTGTGAAACTGAAGAAGAATCTAATAGATGCAGAGTTCTTCTCATCTTCCCCTTCCCCTCAAATTCTGAGAAAACTTCCAACCTTTTAAATTGATTCCAAGTCATTCTGAATTGTTTCCGTGTGAATCTCTGTCTAAAATGAAGTATTTTGGAGATTATTGCTTTTAAAAATTATATTTCATTAAAAAAAAACTTAATAAAATAATTTGCATCAGATCCTGGAGTTGACTTGAAGAATTCTCCTACATGTTTTGACACCCAGTTAGGCCCCTTGAGAAAGAAAGAAAAGAGAATTTTTTATGCATGTTTGATTATGACCATCTCTTCTCTTAGAAGGTAGAAGAAAGCACCATGCCGATTCGTCGAGCTGTGAATTCTACCCGGGAAACTCCACCCAAAAGCAAACTTGCTGAAGGCGAGGAAGAAAAGCCAGGTAAAGCAGTGGACAGAAGGCAAAAGCTTTTACTTCAGTTTGTAGTGTTTCATGAATCCCTTTGAATGTATTGTTCTTATTTTCATGGTTGAGTGTTCTAGAGAAACATGTAAAGAAAGTAGTAGTTACTAGCATGTTTTTGTCAGACTGTGCACGAAATAAAATTGCCTCTTTAAAGATTTTTTGGAAGGTGAAAGTACAATGTTCTTGGAATTCAAAACAGAAAAATAGGGAGGATAGGAACAGATGCATGTGTCATCCTAGACATAGCTATGTCATGAGAACGAAGGTTCTTAGGAATTCTGGAAGAATTAGGCCTTTGGGATAGACAGTGGAAGGTTCACCCAGAAATCATCAGGAGACCTTAAGGGAAACAAAACAGTGACCAAAAAATTGGCCAGTCAGGTTGGAGCATAGCAAAATGCAAAACCATCAACTTTGAAGTATTAGTGCTCCTTTATAGCATCTCTCAACTACCTCTTTATTTTTTCCTCTTTTTTGTCTTGTGACCTTTTCTTTCTTTGCCACTGTTTTCCTTTTTCCCTTGTATTTTTTCTTGTTTGATAGGGATGAGCACCCTGTGCTGTCCCTATCATGGCTGTTAGAATCAAATGTTTGCAGACCAGATTTGGAATAGAAAATACAATGCATCTTTGTTGCATTTAGCCATTAGTGCACCAAAGGTTTATACTTAGATTTTTATCTCCAAATCCTTAGAATGAGTGCTGTAAACAATTTACCCTGGCCTAATGTAGTTAGGGAATATGACAGTATTAAAAAAGAAATGAGCACTGGTGAATTGTTGATTCACTAGCACTGGGATAAGCTACTGAATCACTAACAACTTCAGTTTTTAGAATGTATGGCAGACAGTTTTGATGTACATTAGAAGAGTCAACTAAAAATTTATAAAGTAAGTATATTGTTTCATAAGTTGTATACTTGTTTAACTTTCTATGTATCATTGTATTGTTTCATAATTAGAAATAATTAGATGTCACTCATTTTAAATTTTGTAAATCTTACATTTCATACAAGCAGACACAGTGATTAATGAGTTGGAAACATTGTGTTGTATATATAATATTCTCTGTTCAGTGACTGAGTGTTGAAGCCATAACTCTAAAGCAGCTAGAGGCTATGTGTGGTGACACATGCTTATAATCCTAGTACTTGAGAGGTTGAGGCAGCAGGATCACAAATTCAAGGCCAGCCTCAACTACATAGCAAGACCCTGTCTCAAAAAAAAAAAAATTAAATTAAAATAAAATAAAGCAAGTACAAACATACCTCACAGATGACTGTTTCTGAAGTTCAAGACTATTGTACTGTTTTAGTTACTTTTCTCTCTCATAGTTGAGATAAAATACCTGACACCCAAAATTAGGGAAGGGAAGGTTTATTTCTTACAGTTTTGAGGTTTCAGTCCGTATTCACTTGGCTCCAAGGCAGAATGACATGGCTGAGGAGCATTGGTTCATGGTAACCACAAATAGCAAGCACAAACAGCAAAAGAGAGACATGCCCCCCACTTACACTGTATGCTGGTTCCACCCCTGAGCGGGTGTAGCACTCACACAACAAATTCCAGTGCCAAACAATGAACCCATCACGAATGCTAGTTTCAGATGTGTCCATGATTGCATGAGATTGGAGGGGGGGGCATCTGACATAAACCATAACATGCACTAAAGCAAATATTGTGATAAAGCATTTCCCAGTACATATAAAAGTTTCACTTACATTATACTATAGTGTGTTAAGTGTGTGATAAATTTATACCTGTGGAAGTACATGCCTTAGTTAAAATAGACTTGCTAAGAAATAGTAATAATTCTCCAGACCTTTAGTGTTAATGGCTGACTTAGGGTGGTGGGTGGCAAAGGTTAGAATGCCTATGTCAACTTCTTATATGAATACAATGAAGTTTGACATATCAGTTGACTTTTTTTTCAGTTGACTCTTGCTTTCAAAAAACTTATAATAGCATGATGCTAATAGCCTTTATCTGCAATAGAACTTTTTTCAAAGTTGAAGTTAATCCTATCAATTCTTGCCAGTATTTTGTCAGCTGCATTTGTTTTTGTGGTACTGGGGATCAAAACTGTGGCCTTGTCATTGAGTTATAACCCACCCCATTTTATAAAATTCATTTTGAGACACAGTCTCAGTAATTCATTACACCATCTATCCAGACTGGGCTCAAGCTTGGGAGCCTCTTGTGTCATCTCGTAGAGTTTAAGATCACAAGTGTGCACTACAGCTCCCAACTCAGCTTACATTTATGTAATAGTCATTCTTTTCATTTCACCAGTCATAATTGCCACTTTGCTCATCTGTGTGAAACAGCTCCTCAGTTCATTCAGATTTTATCATGGGATAGCAGCAATTTAGCCACATCTGTAGGTTCCACTTGTGTGTTTAGTTTTCTTGTTTGTTACATACATCTGCAATTAATTTCTCTCCTGAATTTTTGAACCCTTCAAAGTCACTTAAGTTAAAATCAGTTTCTGCAGGGTGTGGTTGCACACATCTATAATCCTGGCACTCTGGAGGTTGAGGCGGGAGGATCATTGTGAGTTGGAGACTGTCCTGGGCTGCAAAGTGAGCTCATGGCCAGACTGAACTGCATGACAAGACTCTGTCTCAAAAAGACTCCCCCCGGCAAAAAAAAAACACTTTCTTCCAAATTTCTTACTAGTTTTGCTATTTTGACCTTTTCCCGTTAGTCATGAATGTTCTTATTGACATGTAGAGTAGCAAAATTATTCCAAAAGGATTTCAGTTTATTCTGCCATATATATCAGAAGAATCACTGTCTGTGGCACCTATCACCTTAACCAAAAAAAAAAAAGTATATCCTGTACCCAGATATAAAATGCATTTTTTAAATAATAACATGAACTATCTGTGGTACCTATCACCTTAACCAAAAAAAAGGAAAAAAAAGAAAATAGATGTATACCTTATAATACCCAGATGTAAAATGCATTTTTGAAATACTAAAATGAAACCATCCATACCTGCAATCCCAGCACCACAGAGGCTTAAGCAGGATTGCTGCAAGTTTGAGGTCAGCCTGGGCTGCATAGCAAAACCTTGTCACAAAAAGATAAAAAAATTAATTAATTTTCTAAAATAATAACACAAGGGGCTGGGGATTTAGCTCAGCGGCATAAGCGCCTGCCTTTGTATGCGCGAGGTCATGAGTTCAATCCCTGGTAACCAAAAAAACCCCACAAAAATTGAAATCCTTAAACCATGAATTGCAGAATAGATATTGTGTTAGTAGGCATGTACATAACATTAATCTTGTATGTTTGCATCAGAGTTCTTAGGTAACCAGATGTTAATGATCAGTAATGTTTTGAAAGCAGTCTTCTCTGAGCAGTAGATCTCAACAAAAAGCTTAAATATTTAGTAAACCATATTGTAAACAGATGTGTTCTCATCTAGGCCTCATTATTCCATTGATAGAGCACAAGACTAGATTTAGTGTAATTCCTAAGGACTGTAAGATTTTCAGAATGGTAAATGAACAATGATTTCAATTTAAAGTCACCAGCTATTTTAGCCCCTGATAAGAGAGTTTACTTTCATGTTTTGAAGGCAGACATTCTCTTGTTATAAAAGTCCTAGCTGGCATCTTCTAATATAAAGTTCTTTTGTTCACATAGAAAAATCTGTTATTCAGAGTAGCCACTTTCATCAGTTGTCTTAGCTAGTTCTTCTGAATACCTTGCTGCAGCTCCCACATTAGCACTGTATTTTTATGTGATAGTTGGCATTTTTCCTTCGATCTCATGAGCCATCCTCTGCTAGGGTAGCATTTTCTTCTGAAGCTCTTTCCTCTCTCAGCCTACATAGTTCAAGAGAATTAGGGCTTTGCTCTGAATTAGGTTTTGGCTTATGAAAATATGACTGGTTTGATCTTCCATCCAGACCGCTAAAGCCTTCCATATATCAACAGTAACACTGTTTACACAGCATTTACTAGAGTAGCAATTTTAACTTCCTATAAGAGCTTTTCTTTGAGAAAAAGGAAACTATGCATCTGTGACGTAGCCACTGTTTCTCAAAAGAGGCCTAGCTTTGGTCTGTCTCCATTTTCAACATGCCTTCCTCATTTAGTTTAATCATTTCTAGCTTTTGAATTAAAATAAGAAAAATGCAAGCAGGGGTATGATGGTGTTGTTTGTGTGATCCCAGCACTGTAGAAGGCGGAGGCATGAGGATCAAAAATTCAAGCCCTGCCTGGGCAATTTGATGATTTAGCTAGACTATCTAAAAATTGTAGAAAAGAGACTGAGGATGCTCACTGCAAAGGCATTATGTTAATCCCAGCACTGGTGGTGGCAGTGGGGGTTTGTAGTTTTTCATTTTGTTTGAACACTTAGAGGCCATTGTAGGATTATTTATTGGCTTAATTTCATAATTAACCATATCTCAGGGAATAGGGAAGCCTGAGGAGAGGTGAGAGACAGGAACAGCTGATAAGCGGAGAACTCAAAAACACAGGTTTGGGCCAAGGATTTAGCTTAGCAGCTCAAGTGCTTACCCAAGCGCAATGTCATGAGTTCAATCCCAGATACCAAAAACAAAACAAAAAAACACACACGTTTATCAGTTAAATTTGCTGTCTCACATGGGCTTATTTGTGTTACCCAAAAGAATGCATAACATTAATATCAGAGGTCACTGATCATAGATCATCATAACAATAATAATGAAAAAGTTTAAATGCACATGATGTTGGAAAAATACCACCAGCAGATTTACTTAGTGTAAGACTATCAAACTTGTATTTATTTTGGTAAGGTTATCAAACTTTTATTTGTTTTTATTTTTTTAATTTTTTTTTTTAAAAACCACAAAGCACAGTAAAGCAAGGTATACCTGTATTCTTTTTTCCTTTGTTTTCTGCCAATCCTTTGTTTCTTTGGTGCTGAGAATTGAACCCAGAACCTCGTACATACAAAAAATACAGCAAAATTTATACCTTGTACTGTTATGATAAAATTAATAAGTGATTCTTGGCTTTTTTTATTTTTTAAAGGAAGGCAGTTCATAAACATAAGATTAAGTTATTGTAAATTCTTAATTTGTATAACCAATTAGGTCAAATTGTGGTGAGGGGCAGTTTGTGATAGTTCACAGTACATCATGACAAAAAAACACCTTACTGTTGGAAACCTAAATGAGTTGTTCTCTGTACCCTGAGATACAGTATGCAATTATTATACTAAAGTTTTATCCTTAATACTTTGTGATCCTAAGAATGTGGGAAATAGTTCTAAAAGCATCAGAATAGGCCAACGGAGGGCAGGAGTCATTCATTTAGTATTACTACTGGCCTTGAGGCTTTTCCTAAAATACTTTATAATCCTCATAACTGTGAGGTGTAAAAGTACTGAGGCTTAGAGATGTCAGAGGATTTGCCCTAAAGTCATTGAGCTGGAAAAATTTATAAGTCTGAACTTGAATTGAGGTGTGTCTCACTCTAAAGCTCTAGTTGTCTGAAGAGATTTGGAAACATTTGTACTAGGCTTATATATGCAAGTCAGTTGAAGACCATTAATCTTAGCTAGGACTTGCAATTGATAGTTGACTATTGTGAAATTTGTGTTTTAATTTGTCGAGATCTGAGAAATTCCTTTACGACTTTACAGTTTTATTTTTGCAGTTCAGTCATAAGATAGAAGTGGCATTCTTTTATTCTCTTCATGTGAAAACTACAAACATAATCTTTTATTCTTTGACTGATTTTTTTCCCCCACTGGAGTCTTCTTTGAAATCTCTATGTAAGCAGTGGATGCAGTTCTGTGTTTTATAGTAGCTTTTTAGAGACTTGCTGTGAAAAAAAGGCACAGACAACTGCAGACCTTAATGTTCCCATTTGTTCTAATCAGTTGTATCACCTGGAAGTCCGTGCTAATTTTTTAAAGATTCACCAGTTAAAAATGGATAACTTTTTAATTATGAGAATCATTAATACTGCAGAGTAGAATACTAAAGAATTGTGGTAAATGTGTAGTTTTCTGGCCATCTCCTTTTCTCGTGTGTGGTGTAAATAAATATTTGAACAGATAGCTTGAGAGACATGAAGAGGGCTGGGTGTAAAGAACAGTGGTAGAGCACCTTTTTATTTTCTTTGTTTCTTTTATTTTGTTTTTTATTTTTGGTACCAGGGATTGAACTCATGACCTCGTGCTTGCCAGACAGGCACTTGTGCCACTGAGCTATGTCTCCGGCCCTAGAGTACCTTTTTAGCATGTGTGAGTCTCTGGGCTCAGTACTCAGCAACCTCTCCCCCGCTTACACACACACATGCATACATGCGTGCGCACACACACACACACAATGAAGAAGAAAAAGATACAGGTGAAGAAAATAAAGTAGATTTCATTTTAGAATTTGCTTGTTAATTAGAATATTTGGCTGGTCTGTTTAATACAGTAAGCCTTACCATTTTGTTAATTCAGGCTGTATAATATATATCTGCATGATGTAGTTCTGCTCACTTTATTTTTTAGAACCAGATGTAAGTTCAGAGGAATCTATCTCCACTGTAGAAGAACAAGAAAATGAAACTCCACCTGCTACATCTAGTGAGACAGAACAGCCCAAGGGAGAACCTGAGATTGAAGAGAAGGAAGAAAATAAGTCTTCTGAAGAAACCAAAAAGGAGTAAAGAGTTACACTTTCTTCCTGTTTCTAAATGAAGACTAAGTAAAAGGAATGTAGATCAGATTGAGCTTTAAAAGTTTTGCAATATTGGTTTATGCTAGGTATTTGCTAGTTGGGTTTACTTTTTAGAGTTATCATTTGAAATAATTTTATGGAGTTTTATAGGCTATTAGCATTTGTAGTACGTAGCAGAACAGTGGTTTGGGTAATCCAAAAGACTTTGGAGTGTGCTTTTATGCTTACAGTTCACTGGGATTAGTAAGTGTCTGGGATTTTAAGCATTGATAAAATCTCAATAAGAAATGAAACACAAAAATCTAACCTGGAGGGCTGGGGATTTAGTTCAGCGACATAAACTCCTGCCTTGCAGGCGCGCAGTTTTGAGTTCGATCCCCAGTACCCATCCCCCCAAAAAAACCTGACCTGGAGCCAGGGGTGATGACACACACTTAGAATCCCAGGGTTTGGGAGCCTGAGGTAGAAACTCACCATTAGTTTGAAACTAGACCCTGTCTCAGGGGAAAGAAAAAAAAAAACTGACCTGGAGAGCCTTCACCATTTTATTTTTATCTCTGTTCAAGGAGTGGGTTGTTTTTATATTGTTGTTATATTGCAAAATACCAATTTCTGTCAAGCTTTTGTTAGAGTAACTAAAACTCTGAATATTTGAAGTTTTCAATTGGAGGTGACTTTGAGCATCTGAAAGCAAAATTTGCAATTGATGAACTATATCTGTACAAAGTTACTGGTAGCAGTTCATTTTTAATTTTAGTGACGACTTCCTCCATACTGGGTACTGTTGATTCCATTGTTTTCTTAAATGGTCCAGTTAGAAATTATTTTTCAAATAAAATAAATAGCTATGCTTTCTAGATATAATCCTAAGTGATCCTTTATCCCAGTTGCATGGGTGTAAGGTCTATGGAATTTGTGGTGACTAGCCTATATTCTTAAATTTTTTAATGCACCTGAATGGAGCACTATTGTTACTTAAAGTAAAAGTTATGTAATGCTATATGACTTAAAATACTAATATGGTCTCATAATTTTTACAGTATCTTATAAAGGAGTTGATAGAACTTGTATAGTTGAGGTGACTAAGGTTCAAATTATTTACTAGATGTGTATCAAGCTACTAGGTTAAGGTTATATCCTTGGATATCAAACCCAAAAATGCAGAAAACACAGATATAGACAGCAGTACACTTTCTGGAAAATTTATCTTGTGTAATAACAGTTGTTTGTTTTAAAGGGAGAAAGATCAGTCTAAGGAAAAAGAGAAGAAAGTGAAAAAAACGATACCTTCTTGGGCTACTCTTTCTGCCAGCCAGCTAGCCAGGGCCCAGAAACAAACACCGATGGCTTCCTCACCACGTCCCAAGATGGATGCAATTCTAACTGAGGCCATTAAGGCAAGTTTTTATTTCAGCCAGTCATCTTAGATTTATTATGTTCCTTTTTTGCTTGTTTGAAAATGGCACTCTCTGTCCAGATATCAGAAATCTTGCATTGCTTCTTAAAGGAAATTTAAAAGAAGCCATGTGAGAAACATGTTTTTTTAATCCAATGATTCTTTTTAAAAATTCATATTCACTCTAAATAGTTTTTCATTTTTATTGGTACATTTGTAATGCATAATGATTAATTTCATCGTGGGGAATTGGTTCATGCATATACCAACATAATTCTTTTTACTTTCCCTTCCCTCTCCTCCTTTCTCCCTCTTCCCTCTGTCCACTCTTAATCCCTTTCCCATTTGCAAAAGGTCTAGCTGCCTGTTTCCTACTATCTATTGACTCAGTTAACTGATTACAGAGTTTTTGTTTGAAAGCTGAAATACTTAGTTCAAAATAAAAGATAAAGACTGGGCTTTTTCTTTATCTTTTCAGTGCAAGACTCTATACTCAGTACAGGGGGATGGGGAGACCTTTCTTAAAGTTGGCGTAATGGTGTGCATTTGTAATCTAAGGTACTGGAAAGGCTGATTCCAGAGATTTGAAACTAGTTTGGGCAACACAGTGAAAAACAAAAAAACACAACAACAACAAAAACCAGTGGATTTGGTGCCACAGTATTGTAATCCTAGCACTCTGGGGAGGTGAGAAAAAAGATCACAAGTTTGATCTCATCCTGGGCAGTTTAGCAAGATGTTGTCTAAATTTTAAAAATGATTGGGAAATGTAACTCGATGAGAAACCTTGGGTTCCGTTCCCCAGTACCACAAAAAGCAAACTTTGTCTAGATAGCTTGACTATAATGAGATCTTTATTCTTTGTATAACCTTTCCTCGAGAATTTTTTATGATCACTCAGCCTAGATTTGAAGGAGCAGGATTATAGTGACCATAAAGAAGGGACTAAAATTTTAAAATAGTAAAAGAAAACCTTAGAGCAGAGAAAATTTGCCCTATATTGAATCATGACTGTATTTGTACAGATCATGTAATTATAAAATACAATAATGTTCCATCAGTATAAACAAATTATGATCTTCAGATCTCTGATACAGTTTTTTTTTTATATAAAAAGGGAGTCCTGATGTCTGCTTCTGTCTCTATACCAGTTTGATTGAGCAAAGGATTTCTTGATTCTTGTTTGGTTTATGTTTCTCAGAATCAGAAATAAACTTCAGTATGTTGTTAATAGCTTAGAGATCTTTACTTGTATTAGGTGATCTGTATTAACATAACTTGTTTTATGTTGTACATTCTTTTCTGGTCCATCTGCCTGTGAGTTACTGTATTTCCTTGTCAGAATATGTTGAGTAACATAAGAGTGAGTAAGCATGTTCAGTTTATAAACAGTAGCAACCCAAAAGTGGTGGACTAGCCTGTTAGATAATATAGCAGATACTACTTCTGTGCACTTCAAAATTTAAAGCCCATTTGAAAAAAATTAAACATTTGCTGCATTTGTAGCATAATGAGATACCTAATTCTCTGGCCATTAGACAGATGGAGATCAGATACTTAAGGTGAAAATGGAAGAAGGGACTGTAAATTACAGTAAAGTACCTCACTGCTTAAAACTCCCCTTAAAACTTTGCCATTTATAAACACAGTTTTATGGCATTCGTTTAGATTTATTTATGCTTCCTTTCTACTGATACTGATATCCTACAGAGAAATATTGGTCCTAGTGCAACAAAATTCATTCCTTGAAATGGATCAGACCTATAATCCTCCAAGTGACAGAAATGTTTTGCTTTCCTCATTTTAATGCAGAAGGTCTATCTTCTAAATTTAACAAAATTAAAATCGAGAGAGATTCTTGGTTAACACACAAAATGTTATTAATGTGTTTGAAAATTTTAAATTTATTGTAGAAATGTTATTTGTTGTTTTACTTCTTATTTTTCTTAGTTCATATTTGCAGTACATAATAATTACATTCATTGTGGGAAGTTGGTACATGTATGTAACATATCTTAAGGTTTTTGTGTCCCCTTTTCCTGTCTTCCCTCCTAGTGCCTTCCATGTCCTAGCCTCTTCCCATTTGCAAAAGCCTTGTCTCCCTATTTCCAATTATCTTTTATTTTGCTTTGTTTATCCTTTTAGTTTCTCATACAAGAGAAACCATGCATTTTTTAAGCTTGTGTATCTGATTTATTTCACCTAAAATTACAGAGTGCATCTTTTCCCTACAAGTGACTCAAATTTTCTCTTTATAGGAGAGTAGTGTTCCACTGTGTAGAAATATTTTATAATTATGTATTTTTTTCACCTCCATTTTGAACTGATGTTACCTGAAATGCTATTTATTCTTCCCTAATATTTTTATCATTTATTATCAGGTTCACTTTGAAAATACTTTGAAAATGTGTCAAGTTCTCTTAATAAAAAGATTGTGTGTATGGTTTTATAATTTTTGTAGGCATGCTTCCAGAAGAGTGGTGCATCAGTGGTTGCTATTAGAAAATACATAATCCATAAGTATCCTTCTTTGGAGTTGGAGAGAAGGGGTTATCTCCTTAAACAAGCACTAAAAAGAGAATTAAATAGAGGAGTCATCAAACAGGTAATATTCATTGCTGGAGTTAAGGTTACCTCCCACTGAGGGTGAGCTAGGTGTAGAGCATGTGCCTAGTATTCTTGCTTAAGTTTTATACCCAGCACTGGGTAGAAAAAACAAGTAAGATAATTTTGTGTATCACCTATACTAAGTCTATATGTACAACATTTAGGCTCTTTTCTGTCTAAAATAATTTACACAATTTTGAAATACTTCTGCTTAGTCTAGTTTTATAGTTAAACTATGTTTCAAAACACTGGTGCCAATTCTCTTCTTAGCTAATTATTTAGAGAACAGAAGACCAAAGACTGTGATACTTTTATTGTACTCTTACTTGGATTGTGACATTTATTTGTTTTTTGGTGCTAGGGATCAAATTCAGGACCTCATGCATACTAAGCAAGTACTATACCATTGAGGTACACCCCTAGACCTTAGTTGGAGTTTCTTAGGGAGCTCCATGTACCAAAATTCATATAGTGAAAATGAGAAGCAGGGTTAAGGAGTCCAACCCTTACAGTAGTAAAAGTGGTAATTGCTCCTATCATGTGTTTGTTAGTCTTAAAGCCTAACTTAAGGCTAAATTTGTTACTTGCCTTGTAAATAAGCTCACCTTAGCCAGGTGTGGTACAACATGCTAGTAAGCCCAGCTGCTTGGAAAGCTGAGACAAGAGGATTGCAAGTTTGAGGCCCAAGGTAATTTAGTGAGACCCTACCTCAAAAGTGCAAAATGTATTGACTCCTACCTGTAATTCTATCCTGGGAGGCAGAGGCAGGAGGATCATAAGTTACGGGAAGACTAGACAACAAGACCATAGTCACAAAATAAAAAGGGCCAAGGATGTAGCTAAGTAATCCAGCATGCCTGGATTAATCCCTAATATCACAAAAAGGAAAAAGAAAAGAAGTTGACCTTAAGTGATTAGTTTCTAAACCCATAAGAGAAGCATTGGAAAAGCCTAAGTGAATTGATTAATACAAGAACCATTAGTGATTTCAGACATTATCTTTGTTACCTTGCATACCATAATTCATCAGTATTGCTTAGCATCATGGAAGTCTAGGGCTTGATGTGTAGATCAGTTTAGAGAACTTACCTAAGCATGTACAGGCCCTAGTTTCGACTCCCAGCATTGTCCCCCACCCCAGTTATACAAGTCTGTAGCTAGAATGGACATTGTCTTACCTACCCTCTTCAGAGACCCAGTGTGACAGTAACTACCAAAGACCGTGATACTGACAGAGATGGTTTTAACTACCTTGTTTACCACATTTCCAGAATTCTGTTGACCTTTTTCTATACCTTCCTGCACAGTTTGATAAATTCTTTGCCACTTAGACATTTACACTTAGCTTAGAAACTGTAAATCCCTTGCAAATATGTATTGCTTTACATGTGTCATATGATTATAGGTCCATCAGTGAGTAGAACAAATTGTTGCTGTGTGGAGTTTACAGCCTAAGCTTTCTCAAAAGATAGATATTTAAATAGCTTTTAAAATGATCATTGATTAAAAGGCCTTATTCAATATAATCATTAAGGGCAAAAAGCCATCTTATTTATAAATGTATGTCAGCACAGGTGATGGGTTGCCTTCATATTTTTCTTTATAAAAATTTAGTTTCTGGCTTATCCTCTGTAGACGAACCTTCACTTTGTTGCATGAACAACAGTTAATATACTAAAAGCATCTCACTTTGTTAAATTGATGACTCTATAGGTGATGCTGAAGTATGATAAATTGGTTATTCTGAATGAGCTTTAAAAGTTGTATGAAAGTACTTTGCAAACTGAAATACATGTTAAGATTTATACAAATCATCATGTGCAATCTTTTTTTTTTTTTTTTTTTTTTTGGTACCGGGGATCGAACTCATGATTTCGTGTTTGCCGAGCAGGCACTTATGCCACTGAGCTAAACCCCCATCCCCTTATCTTAACAAATTATAAGATGACTTTTTGCACAGAAGGAATAATTTGTCACTGGTAAACTAGGGGAAGCAGTATGATATGAGACTAGAGTCAAGGAAGTCTTTTTTTTCTGCGAGAGCAGGGAGTTTTCTTATTTACCCTAAGGAATTTCTATTCTTCTTTCTTTGGGACAATTTTGGTATTTTGTTTTTAGTGCTTCAGATTTTTTAAAAGTTTGGATAGATTATTTAACCCAGTATCACAGTAGTGTTCTTCCTTAATTTTGTAGTTGTGAAAATAAAAGCTCAGAAGGAGTAAGGCGCAGTGGTGCATGCCTGTAATCCCAGCCTGCTGGAGACCAAGGCAAGAGAATCCCTACAAATTCAAACCCAGCCTGGACCACATAATAAGTTTAAGGCCAGCCTGAACCACTTAGACCCTGTCTCGGAACAAAAAACAAAAAGCTCAAGGGGTTGTGATTATCCTCTTTGTTTAAAGGCTCTATTGAAGAGCTGAATGATACCATACTTAGAAAAGATTTCATCCCAAGTCTCTTGATTCTTCTTCCATTGTTTTCTTTCTGAAGAGTTAAACAGCACTTACATTATTGACTCTGCCATCATGTTCTATAATTCTTTTAGTCTAATGTAAAGTTAAAACTTTGAATACTGAAATAATTTTAAATAAAACTTAATTTAGGTAAAAGGAAAAGGTGCGTCTGGAAGTTTTGTTGTTGTCCAGAAAGCAAGAAAAACATCTCAGAAATCCAGAAACAGAAAGGTAAGAAGACTATACCGGAGTTTGAACACTGAAATACTGCTACTGTGAAGAGTAACAGCGTTTACTAAGTTTTACTGTGTACTTACCACTATGCAAAGTGCAGCCTTTCTACTCAGGTCTAGAGAGGATGCAAGTAATTTGCCCAGCTAGTATGTAGAATTGCCAAGTTGCAAACTCACGAATTCCAACCCAGTGAAGCCCATGGTCTTAAATGCCTTCTCTTGAGTTATTGGCAGCTATATGAATTGTTCTGTTTTTGGTAAAATATCTTTTAAGTTAGAGGGAGTATGTAAGTACAGTTTTTACCCAATAGTAGGTGTAAAAACATCTTCAGAGCCAATCTTATGTCTCTGTAAATATTAGTATTCCCTTCTCCAAGACACAATAATTTTATTTATGTAAAGTTTTTCCACAGTAATATAATGCAGTGCCAATTATTCATCTGTGTCAGTAATTTTGGTCATGAAAATTGTTCTGCACCTTTGTTTTTATAATTATGATTTTTTTCCCCTTTTTTTAAATAAACCTTTTTTTTTTTTAAGTGTCTCACTACCATGCATAGGTTGCCCTTGAAGCCACTTAAATTAAGCTCAGGCTGCTTTGAATTCATGACAGCTGTCTTCCTGCCTCAGCCTCCCAAGTGCTGGAATTGTAGGCATATACCACCACACCCAGCTAAAATTTTCCAATATTTTAAATTTTTGTGTATTATTTTTTGATGCTGCTCTTCATTCTTTATTACTGAAGACTAAGAATGAATTAACACCTTTAAAGGCTATTGTTTTGTTTTGTTGTTTTGGTCTTTTTAGACAGGGTCTCACAGGCTGGTCTTGAGTTCACTTTGTAGCCTGGGCTGGTCTTGAGTTCACTTTGTAGCCTGGGCTGGTCTTGAACTTGCAACGATTCTCCTGCCTCAGCTTCCTGAGTGCTGGGATTACAGATGTGCATCACCGTACCCAGTTTAAATTCTCTCTCTTTTTTTTTTTTTTTGGTGTACTGGGGATCGAACTCATGACCTCATGCTTGCCCAGCAGGCACTTGTGCCACTGAGCTAAATCCCTAGCCCCCATTAAAATCTATTCTGTATGTGTATTTTTAACTTGCTCAGTCTGAAGTTTTTATCTGAAAGAAATTATCATATAACTCGCATTTTACTCCACTATGATATCTTTTATTTGTTTTATTTTTGGTAATATTGGGGATTGAACTGAGGACTCTGCTGTACTAGGCAAGAGCTTTACCGCTGAGCTATGTTCCCAGCCTGGTATGACTTTATTTGAATGTGGTTAAAAAGTAAATTGTTCACTTGCTAGTTGACTGGGTAGTCAGCTAAGGAAACCTTTATTGTACATAGAAACATATGGACTGAAAGATTTATAATTGGTAGTGACCATAACTTTTACTATTATATTACAGAAGAAGAGCCCTGCAGTGGATCCAGAACCACAAGTGAAACTGGAGGATATCCTCCCACTCGCCTTTACTCGCCTTTGTGAACCTAAAGAAGCTTCCTATAGTCTTATCAGAAAATACGTGTCTCAGTATTACCCTAAACTTAGAGTGGATATCAGGTATTAGCCATTCACATGGGTTTTAAAATATGATGTGTTAGTTCCTTAGCCTATTTTTTATTAAATGAAACCTTTTTTTTGGCCCCATTATGTTGTACTTTTTCATATCATATGAAGGTTTTTAAAACCCAAACCTCATAATTCTTTGGTGTGTTCTTTGATAAAGTATAGTTGACCTCTGGTGATTAATCATTTAAACTGTCACATTGGCTTAGATGTAGATTCATGGCAGACATTAATTTGTTTAAATTCACCATTTGTAAAGTGAGTTCTGATTATGTTTGTGGAAGATCTTTGTTGTGATGACCTTTGGAGAGCTACATTTAATCCAGAGTTCTTTCTGCAGAAGATTACTTAATGCACATTGTCTCGATATAGTTTAGTGCTGGTATTTACTTTATCACGTAGGTCTACAGTTATATTTCAGCTGAGCAGTAACATTGAGTAACATTTTCAGAATATCATTTGGCGGTGTTTGTTTGCACTACTGGGAATTGAACCCAATGAGTGCTGATCTAGATCCCCAGCCTATTTATTCATTTACTGAGAGACAGGCGTCACTAAATTGCCTAGGTTAGCTTCGGCTTTCCTCCCTCAGCCTCCTAAATAGCTGGGATTACAAGCACATACCACCATATTCAGCTCCCTTAGTGTTCTTAGGGTATCCAATTAAAGAGTTAGTGAAATATTGTCAAAGAAATGGAAATCATAAAAGCAATTTTGAAATTAGTTCTTACCGCTTAAATATGATGGTAGGGGTAATACACAACTATGTACCAGGAATGCATTGTATGACTCACTTAAAGGTAGAAATACATGTTTAGCTCTGTTTACTTTTTGGTGGCTACAGGACCCTATCTTTCTGCAGTTTTTGCTTTTTTTTTTTTTTTTTAATAGTCTTACTATGTTAGTTGAGGTTTGCCTTGAATTTACTAACCCTGGGCAGTCCTCCTGCCTCAGCCTCCCCAAGTACTGGGATTATCAGTATGTATCACTAAGCCCAGCTAAACTTTGCCTTTCAGTAATTAATTTATCAATTCAAAGATACCAATGAACCTGAAGACCTTCTGTGACTTTTTTTAATGGTAACGTTTTCCTTTGAAAACCGCCCCCCCATCAGCCATACTGATTTCACAGATCATAGTACTGTTGGTACATACATTTAATGTGAAAATTTGGTCATACTTGCTTGGCCAAACAAAAGAGCAAGAAAAGGAGTTTTTAAAGAATTAATCATCAGGCTGGTCACATGCCTGTAATTGCAATACTTGGGAGACTGAATCCAGGAGGATTGCTGCAAGTTCGAGGAAAGCCTGGGCTACAAAGTGAGTTTGGGCCCAGCCTAACTGAGACTGTCTCAAAAAAGGCCACCAAAAAAAAAAAAAAAAAAAAATGTCAGGCTCAGTGATAGATGATCTGCTTAGCATAGTGAGTTCCTGAGTTCAATTTGTAACACCACAAAAGTACAAAAGCAAAGCACCTCTTAAAAAAAAAAAAAAAATTAAAACCTACAGTGAATTGTCTATACTTGTTATGTATAATTTCTTCCTGTTTTCTCATAAGCCTGCTTTGCCTGAACTATGTTTTCCTTTCAGCATCAGAGTGATAAACTGGTAGTGCTCGTTGCCCTCTTACAGCATTTGGCGCACTGGACTTCCCTGTACTTAATACATTTTCACTTCCCTTCCAGGATACTACACCTTTCTGATGCCTTACTCCAACCTTACTGCCCTCTTTTATCAGCTTCCTTAGGGTTTCTGTTTCAACTCTTTAATATAAAGGTGCCTTCTTTATTGCAGTTTAGGCCTCTTGTATTTTCTCTCCATACCCATTTAACAATTCTTTCCACTTATAAAGGTTTTAAATGCCACTTACGTACATGTGTAAATTCACAGATACATAAATCTAGCCTGTGCCTTTTTCTCTGACTCAGTGATGTATATATAGATAGGTACTTCATCAGCATCACCACTAGGTTGTCAGCATATCCAAAATTGAATTCTTGATAATTGTTCCCATCCTCAAAAAGTACTGTACCTCCATCCTAGTGAATGGGAACATCATCTTTCTAGTTGCTCAAATTAAAAATTCTGTCTTTCTGCTGATGTCCTTTCACATATGTACATCTAATCTGTAAACAGTTACTTTAGCCCTGTTTTTAAAAGGTATTGTTAAACAGACTACATGCTATCACCTCTGTTGCTGTTAGTTTCTTCCATTCTACCATTCTATCATCCAGTCTACCATCTCTCATCTCTCATGGATCACCTGTATTAGAACAGTAACCTCTTGCTTTTTTTTTGCTCTCCTTTAGTGTGTTGTTAACATTACAGTGCTAATGAGACTTTGTTAAACTCTTAAGATCATATCATCTTTTTTTTCATATCCCAGCCCTCTCACATTAAAGCCAGAGTGCTTAAAAAGCTTACAAGGCACTGCATATCTGTTTCTTCTTAACCTTTTTCACTCACCTCAGAGCCTTTACCTTGCCTGCACACATACATACCACTTTGCTGATTCCTTTCTGTCCTATTTGTACTCTGATGTCATCATCATAGGCTTGCCTTGATTGCTTTATTATTACTATTTTGGTTTGTAAACAGAAAGGTGTTTCTCACAGTTCTGGAGATTAGATGTTTGAGATCAGGATGCCAGCCTGGTTTGGTTCTGACTGCCTTCTTGTATCTTCACATGATGGAAAGAACCCTTGTACCAGTGATGGCAAACCTTTTAGAGCTTAACAGCTGGCTGTAGCATGCATGCCAAAGGTTTGCCACCTGTGTGTTATTTTTTTTTTTTTATCATCCCCTCAGTAGTGGGGATTAAACCCAGGGCCTCGCACATCCTAGGCAAGCACTGAGCTCCATACTTGTCCCTTATTTTGAGACAGTGTTGCTAAGTTGCACAGACTGACCTTGAACTGGTAATTGTTCTGTCTCAGCTTCCCTGAGTAACTGGGATTGCAGGCATCTGCAACTGTGCCTGTCTTTTATTACTTCTTAAAGGTTCAGTTTTGGAAGCTCTCAGATATACACAAAAAGTCACACATAACCATCCTACTAACATCAATTCTATATTTTTTGACATATAATATCCAGTCCATATTCAGATGTACTCATTTGTCCAGAATCAGGCTTTACAGGTTTTGTTTTGTTTTTTTCCTCAAGTCAGTGTTTTGAGTTGACACACATTTGATTGATATGATCAAGCAAAATCTCTCCAGCCTGGACAACATAGACCATGTCCATTCTTTGATTACACAGGCCAGTCGTTGTTGTTGTCCAGGGTTTTTTGAGTGCCCTGGCAGTTTAAAAACTGGTTTTGTATGTAATGATTTGTTCTTTGCTTGGAAAAATAAAAGGAATACCCCTTACTAAAGATATCAGCTATTTGGTATTTTTATTAATTTTAATAAACTACATATAATAGGTGCCAGAACTTTAAATCAGAGAATAAGTTGGATCTGTTTCTTTATATTTCATTCTTATATTTATCACTTTTTTTTCCCCCTTTTTCTGTCTTTCTCTGCAGGCCTCAGCTGTTGAAGAATGCTCTGCAGAGAGCAGTAGAGAGAGGCCAGTTAGAACAAATAACTGGCAAAGGTGCATCGGGGACATTCCAGGTTAGAAGCCAAAACTTTGTAGACAAGTAATTCTCAAAATTTTGGGTTTCAGGACCTGCTTTATAATCTGAAAATTCATTAAATATCCCAAAATGTTTTTGTTGGAGATACCCATCAATACTTACTGTATTAGAAATTAAAACAAAAGTTTTTAATACCGAGTCATTTAAAAATAACAAAAACTCATAACATGTTTGCATGAACAATACATTGTTCATGAAAAATAACTTTTCCTCAAAAAATGTTTTTGTTGAGAAGCACTTTTCTGTTTTTGCAAATGTCTTTAAAAGAAGTCAGCTGTTATCACTTCCAAAATATTTTGGGTGTGAAGAAAATCTTTAACAAAAATGTGGTTAGAAAAAGATAACTAAGATAATTTTCAGGTACTTGTGGATGGTATTCTTTGATACTACACCAAATCTCAACAAATGGTAAATAGGTTTTTAACTGCTTTACTGAGGTATTATTTACAAATTAAAAGTTATACTTAATCTAAATTAAAATTTATAATACAGTTAATTTTTAATGTTAATTATATAACTGTCACCACAGTTCAATTTTACGACATTTCCTTTGTCTAAAAAGATCCCTTGTGCCAAATAGGGTTGTACATACCTGCAATCCTAGCTCCTTAGGATCCCTAGACAGAAGGATAGCAGGTTCCCACCAGCCTGGGTAGCTTAGCAAGGCTTGTCTCAAAATGAAAAGGGCTCAGGTTGTAGTTCTGCTCAGTGCTAGAGTGGTTACCTAGCATGCATAGGAGATTGGGTTTAACCCCAAGTACCAGTAGGGAGTCCCTCACCGTGTAATGTGACTTGAAAAGATTTTCTCCTATTTCGAGACTTTTTTTTTCCCTTTTACAGATTTATGAAGGGAATGATGAGTTACTATTTCTTTTTTTTTCTATAGGTTTAATTGGTACATTTTAGATATACATAACAATTTCATTTGTCATAGAGAATTTGTACCTGTACATGATATAACTTGTTTCTTTTTCCCATTCCCATCCTCCGCTTCCCATTTACCTCATGTTTTTTTGGAGGGGGTTGGTACCAGGGGTTGAACTCACGACTTTACACTTGCCAGGCCGGCGCTTATGCCTCTCGAGTTAAATCGCCAGCCCCGCCCCATGCCCATTTACAAAGGCTTTTCCTTTTTTTTTACTTTTCCATTCTTTCCTTTTATACCATCCCCCTCATTCCTCTCCCAATTTGAACATTTTCTTCCTATTTCACAATACCTAGTATACATTTTGGTCCTTATTTACACTTTCAGTTTCTCACACCAGAGAACGTGGTATTTACACGATTGTCCCAATTTCTTTCACTCAAGAGTATGGTCTCAAGCATCCATCTACCTAGACATGTCTTGAACTTATCCTTCTTTATGGCAGAGTACTACTCCATTGTATAAAAGAACCCACATCTTTATCCATGCACAAGTTAATGGGTATTTGGGCTGTTTCCAAAGATTTGGCTGTTACAAACTGTACTGCTATAAACATGGGTGTGCATGTATCGTAGTGGTATGATGCTTTTAATTCTTTCAGGAAGATACCAAGAAGGGAAATAGCTGGGTCAAATGGAACCCTTAGTCCTAGGTCTTTGAGGAATCACCACACTGATATCCGTGGTGGTTGCTCCAATGTACACTCCTACCCACAGTGGAGAATGGTTTCTTTCCCCCACACCCCTGCCAGCATTTCTCGATAGCCATTCTTTCTGGGGTCAGATGGAATTGGTGTTGTTTTAATTTGCATCTTTCAAATGACCAGTAATATTGAACATTTTTCATGTATAAACTTGCCATTTGTACTCTTCATCTGAGAAAGTGTGTATTCATCTCAGATGCCCATTTTTGGATTGGGTCTTTAAATTTTGGAGGTTTGATTTTTTTTTTTTTTTTTTTTTTTTTTTAGTTCTTTTTATTTTTTAGATAGTAGTCTTTTGAGGAACAGCTGGCAAAAATTTCTTCCCACACTGTGGGTTGGGTACTTTGTTAATGTCTTTGAGCACAGACTTAATTCTGATGAAGTCTCTTTTTTTTTTTTTCTGTCTTTTTGAGACAGGGTCTCACTATGCAGTTCAAACTGGCCTTGAGTTCACTATGTAGCCCAAGCTGATCTTGAACTTGCAGCAATCCTGCCTCAGCTTCCCAAGTGCTGGGATTATAGGCATGTGCCAGCACACCTGGCATGAAGTCTTTTTTCAATCAGCTTTTTAAATTGTGGTGTCACTGGTCTGCTACCTGACTTGATGCCACAAAAATGCACTCACATGTTTTAAGAGTTTTATTAATTCCTAAAGTTTTATAGTTTCAACCTATGCTGTATACTGTTTTGTTTATAACATGAAGTAAGTCTATACTATAATTCATCTTTTTGCATGTAGGTACCTATAGTTTCTCTAGCACCTTTTATTGAAAAGACTATCTCTTCCTCATTGAATTGATACCTTGTTGCACATCAGTTTACTCTAAGTAAAGGATTTATTTTTGGATTCTTCTGTAATCTACATGGGAATCCCTCAAATGTTAGCACACAACACTGTCTTGATTGTATCTTTATAGCAAGCTTTGAAATTGGAAATTATTGTCCTCTTAACTTTCAAAGAGTGTTTAGACTGTTTTCAGTCCTGTGCATTTTTGTTGTAAATTTTAAGACCCATGTTTTAGGGGGAGGTGTTCAGATTTTGGTAGAAATGCATTGAATCTGTAGATCAATTTGGAGAGAACTGTTATCATTTACTTTGTTTTTTTGGTAAGGTGGTGGTTACTGGGAATCGAACTCAGAACCTCGTGCTTGCCAGACAGGAGCTGTGCTGCTGAGCTATACACCAGCCCTATTTTGTACTTCCTGTCAAGTTTTTCTATCCATGAATATCCAGCATCTCATTTTTGCAATTTCTTAGTGTTTTGTAGTTTTCAGTCTACAGATACTGAATTTCTTCTCTCACATTTAATCCTGTTTTATTCTACATACTGTAATGAGTGGAATTGGTTTCTTATTTTCATCTTCATATTCTGCTAACTTGAAGAAATACAAGTTTGATTTGTCTATTAATCTTGTATTCTGTGACTTTGTTTGTTTTGTTTTATTTTGTGACAGTGTCTCACTGTCATGTAGTTCATACTGGCTTTGAACTTGTAGTTTTGTGACAGTGTCTCACTGTCATGTAGTTCATACTGGCTTTGAACTCATTAGTGAGTCCAGGCTGGTCTCAGATTTGTGGCAATCCTCTGGCCTTAGCCTCCCCAGTTCTGGGATTAACAGGCATGTGCAACTGATCCTGACTATCCTGTGACCTTGACAAACACATTTACTAGTTCTGGTAGAGTTTTTTGGTAAATTTCTTAGGATTTTCTATGTTCAAGGCCATTTCATTTCTTCCCTTCCAGTCTAGATGTTTTTACTTCTTGTCTTTGACCACTTTAAGTAGAACCTCTAGTGCAGTGGTTAGTAGGAAAGTGAGAACAGATCTCTTTGCTTTGTTCTGCATCTTAAAGAGAATGCCTTCAGTCTTGCACCATTAAGCTAGTTTCAGGATTTTGGTTTTTTTAAATTTCCACAGTACTGAAAATTAAACCTTGGATCTTTGCCATAAGCCACCTCCCCAGCCCTTTTTTTATATATATTTTTTTTTGAAACAAGATCTCACGAATACCTACGTTATACTCCAACTGATGATCCTTCTACCTCAACTTCTCAAGAGAGCTGGGGTTATAGGCTTGAACTATCATGCCCAGTTATCTGTAGATTTTTCACAGATCTATATTGTCAGGTTGAGAAAGAACCCTTCTATATCACTAGGTTGTTGAAAATTTTTATATTATTGACTTTGGGAGAGTTTTTATATAAATATCTGTTGGATTTATCTAATACATTTTCTCTGCTGATACGGTTCACATACCATTTTTTGCGTGGTGGGAGGGTGTTTTTTGTTTTATTTGTTGATGTTACATTGATTTTTATGGTAATTCCTTAAAGGTTAGTTACCACATGGAACCTGAAACCATATTAATGAGCTTCTTGTACTCTGTTACCTTAAAATTAATTGATCTGTCTTGATCTTTGAATGAATCTTCTAACCAAGCATATGTTGGTTGTTTGGAAAATAGTGGTTTACTGAATGATGAAAAATTTTCACATCTTGTCATTTCATCTTACGGTGGTAACAAAAATTTCACAGCCATTGGTGTCAATCACTGATCTTGTAAGAATGATGGTCTTAGGAGGATAGTAAAGTTTTCCAGGATTTAAATTTTCGTTCAACCTTTGCCAATAGCAACAAATACTGTTGTTTTTGTTGGAGAGGCTCATTTAATTTATTTTCAAGGTAATGTTTATCTCGTCTCACAGTCTGAATAATCATAGTTTATCTGTCAGTCATTCCTTCAAGTAAAAAGGAAATTCCATAAAAATGTGCCCTGCTCATAACTCTAATCACACAGGTGAGTTTTCTTAAAAACACAATTTTACCTCTGTGCATAGCAGATATGTTTTATCCATCTTCCTAGTCCATCCCATGAATATTAAAAAGACATGCATTCCAGTTGAGATTTAAAAGTAGAATTTTTAAATTTTCCCAGTACTGGGGATCAAACTCATGCCCTTGCACTTGCCATGCAGGCACTATGCCACTGAGCTATATCCATGGCCCTAAAAATAATCGTTTTGCTATTTCACCAAGGGTTTTTTTCCAGTAGTACTGGGGATTGATCCTAAGGATTTTATGCTAAGCTATATCCCCAGCCTTTTTTTTTTTTTTTTTTTTTTCTGACACAGAGGCCCTCACAGTTGCCCAGGCTGGACTTGAACTTGTTATCATCCTGTGTCAGCTCTCAGTGTGCTGGGATTACAGGCATGTGTCGCCATTCCCAGGTTCAGAGCCATTCTTAAGTAAGACAAGTTTCTTTCTTTCTTTTTTTTTTTAAGGTACTGGGGATTGAACTCATGACCTTGTGCTTGCCAGGCAGGTGCTTGTGCCACTGAGCTATAGATATATATCCCCAGCCCCAAGACAAGTTTCTTTAACTGTGTGACAGAGAAGAAAATCACTTGAAGATTTTTGTGCCTCTACCTTGATTTGTGATAAGATGGCAGCAGTTTTTATCAGTCATTGATTTTGCACCATCAGTGCAAATGTCAGTACAATAAAAGGTAGATCACATGTTCATTTCATTATGAAAATAGTTTTGACCTTTAGATCCTCTGAAAAAGGTCTCAAGAACCTCCAGGTATGTATTTTTGAACCACTCTTAAGAACCATTATAGAACATTTTTTTCCCCCCTCGTACCAGGGTTTGATCTCATGACCTCAAGCTTGCCAGGCAGGTGCTTGTGCAACTGAGCTAAATCCCCGGCCATTCTTTCTTTCTCTTACCAGTGCTAATCTTTGTTTCTCAGTCTTTCAGCTTTAAACATGCTATATAATTTTCTATTACATGATACCCTTAATGTTATTTCTTACTACAACTGATATTTTTGATGTATTAAAAGGAAATGCTTTTCAATGAGTCTTAGTTTATTGAGGGTTTAGCAAGTTAACCTGCTCATTAGGGTGGAACTGTCCGTATATTTGAGTTGGGTTGGCTATTTTAAAGTAGACAGAGCAGTAGATAGAGAAAATATCCTTTAGAGGGTTGAGACTCCTCAGTTAGGTTGACTACCTGGTGAATGAGAAGAGAAAGTCCCTAACCTGACAATTTATTGTAAAACGTATCTGTGCTAATGCAGGAACTCCGACCCACCTGGTGCAGAGGAGTCTTGTCTTGAGCTGCTTTGGGAGTGTTGTCTTGATGCTTTTCTCTTCCTCCTTGGAAAACAGCTGAAGAAATCAGGGGAGAAACCCCTGCTTGGTGGAAGCCCAATGGAATATGCAATCTTGTCTGCCATTGCCGCCATGAATGAGCCGAAGACCTGCTCTACCACTGCTCTGAAGAAGTATGTCCTGGAGAACCACCCAGGGACCAATTCTAATTACCAAAGTAAGAGTCAGAGTTGTGTGCATTTAACCAGGACTTAACATATTCAGTATGCGTTTTTTAATGTTACAAAAGATGCTGTTTTCCTACTTTGAAAACTGGTATTTTTATCTTTTCCCTGCAGTACTAAAGATATATATTGTATTTAATTGTGCTTATTATCGCTTGTAGGCTATGTTGTGATTCTCTTTTTTGCTCAAATGTGAGTTTTTTGTCTGGTTTTTTGTTTTTGTTTGGTTGGTTTTTGTGTTTTTTTTTGATACTAAGTCTTGCTATGTAGTTCAGGCTGACGTTGAATTTATTACATATGTAGCCTAGGCTGGTTTGGAACTTGTGATCCTCCTGCCTCAGCTTCCCAAGTACTGGGGTTACAGGCTGCACCACCATACCTGGCTGGCCAAAAGTGTTAAAAAATATATTTAATTATTAGTCTCTTCAGTGTCACTGACTTTGCAGCTGTATTTAGACATTAAATCATCCATCATATGTTTTTGATATCGCTATGTGTGAAAGATAAGATGATGAAGCCTTTAGGCATGTTACGGTTTTATTAGTTTGCTGATTTATGAGGAATGTGTTCTCTTCATCTTTATAGGTAGTTCTCCTAGACGATTATCAGTATCCGTATTGTGTACCAGTAGGTACACAGACTTTTGAGTGAATGGAACATATGTAATATTTTAGGTCTGTACATAATAACCATTTTCGTGTTTTCTTAGGACTAGTCACTTAACCCCTTTGGGGTAAAGTCTTTACTATATAGACTCCTATTTCTCTGAATATTTGCTAAATTTATTGGCACTGGATAAATGTTTAGTCAACTAAATTCATACCTTTGGTCACACAGGATTCCATTCACACATGTCAGTTACTGTGTGTGATAGGACATTCAATTAATGAGCATGTTACTGTGGTAGAGAGAATTACCAAATCTGAATAACTAGTTTACTTTTTTCATTCCTGGATTTTTGTTTAGTGCATTTGCTGAAGAAAACTCTGCAGAAATGTGAGAAGAATGGGTGGATGGAGCAGATCTCTGGTAAAGGATTCAGTGGCACCTTCCAGCTCTGTTTTCCATATTATCCAAGGTGAGCACTTAGCCCTAAATGAAGCACTGATCATTATAAATTTAAATCTGACTTAAGTTACAGGCTTGGTTAAATTTATTTTATCCTCACATCATACATTGAAGTAGGAATAATTTGAACATAAAAGACCTCAGATAATTACTTAAAGTGAAAAGATTCCCATATAACCATGGGGGAGTTGTGGCTATTCTAGAGCTTATTACTGTTAGCTAACAGCATCAGATTCTTTGAGATCTTTGGGTAATTGTTTCAGTGTTCATTCTTTTTTTTTTTCTTTTTGGTTTGTTTGTTTGTTTGTTTTTGGAGACAGTGTCTCTCTATGCAGTGCAGATTGACCTTAAACTCACTATGATGTAGCCCATGTTGGCCTTGAGCTCAGGCAATCCTCCTGCTTCAGCCTCCTAAGTGCTGGGATTACAGGAGCCAGCCACCATATCCAGCTTATTTGTTTAAATGATAATGATAGAAGACTATTAAGAGAATTATGTGTAATCATAATTGTCCAGTACCAAGTGGGGAGAACGTTGACTGCTTTCTAGAATCTACACTGTGCCTTCATACTTCAGAGACGGGGACATTTATTTGCAAACCTGTCTTTCCTAAATATTTTATTTATTCAGTGCCTCTTCTAGGCCATACATTGTTCTGTGCATTGATGTTCTTCTCCTTATGAGTTTACTCCTAATAAAGTCCTGTAACATGAACCACTAAAACCCTGTGTTAGTAACACTACAGTATAACTTTCATATGTTATTTGGTTGAATGAATAACTTTTCAAATTTTTTTTTTTTTTTTTTTTTTGGTGGTGGTGGTGGTGGTGGTGGTGGTGGTGGTATTAAAGATTTAAACCAGGGAATGCTATGTTCCCAGCCCTTTTTATTTTTGAGACATCATCTTGCTAATTTGCCCATGCTGACCTTGAATTTGGAAGTCTGTCTCAGCCTCCTGGCAGCTGGGTTTGCAGGCATTCTTTATCATGCCCAGCTAACCATTAACTTTCATATTTAAAGTCATAAAGTGTTATAATTTAAGGACATACTAATCACAGGGATTAAGATTTCTGACATGAAGGACAAAGAAGACTTAAGGGATCCTTGCTGAATTTCACAAAAATTTCGGAGATATTTTAACTTTTGAGGTCTTTTGCTAGTTTTATTTGGTTTTTGAAGTTCCAGGAATGTAATCTAGGGCCTTCACACTGAGATACATCCCCAGCCCTTTGTATTTATTTTTGGTAACTTTTGAAACAGGGTCTCACTAACTTGTTGTCTCTCTGCCTCAGCCTCCTAAGTACAGGTATTACAGGGGTATGCCACCATATCCAGCTTTTGCC
Organism: Hydrochoerus hydrochaeris; assembly: GCA_004027455.1. Classification (NCBI taxonomy): domain Eukaryota; kingdom Metazoa; phylum Chordata; class Mammalia; order Rodentia; family Hydrochaeridae; genus Hydrochoerus; species Hydrochoerus hydrochaeris. The sequence goes on from PVLA01003709.1 coordinate 154,638, forward strand.
AGTATTGTTAAGCTGAAAGGTCTACACTGCTATGTGGACTATTTACTGTTTTATAGCCCATTTGCTGCTGTATATGTAGTGGCTGACACAGTGTAGATATAAGTTTAATAAATGCTTAGCCAAGTACATGAGTGGTAGCAGGTGTGGTGGCTCATGCCTATTCTCTCAGCACTCAGGAAGCTGAGGCAGGAGTATCACCGAGTTTGAGGCCAGCCTGGGTGGACATATACATAGTGAGACCCTGTCAAAAAGCAAAATAAAATTACAAACCTTAGTAAAGATCAGTTTTTTTAAAGTGGTAGTAGGAAGGGAATAAGATATGCTTTGGGACTTTTCATAGGTTTGTCATGACTTTGTATGCTAAAAATAGGTTAAAGTGTAACCTAAAATTTATAAGCTAACTTCAGTTTTTTTTTTGTTTTTTTTTTTGGTACTGGGGATCGAACTCATGACCTCACACTTGCCAGGCAGGCCCTTATGCCACTGAGCTAAATCCCCAACCCCAAACTTCACATTTTTGAGAGATGAAGACAGAAATGAGAAACGTCCAGAAAGAAGTACATAGGTTAGCGGTCTTTTCCTTGTCCTGTGTGGAACTTCTAGGAGACTTTTTGTTCTGTTTTGTTTTCCTTCAGCCCAGGAGTTCTATTTCCAAAGAAAGAGCCAAATGATTCTAAAGATGAGGATGAAGATGAGGATGAAGATGAAGATGAGTCATCAGAAGACTCTGAGGATGAAGAACCACCACCTAAGAGAAGGTGTGGGTGTGTGAAAAACCCTTGTTGGGCACAATGATAAATGTCTTAGCCAGGCTTAGTGATGTACAGTTGGTATTCCAGCTACTTGAGAGACTGAGGCAGGACAAGTTTTGAGGCTAGCCTGAGCAGTTTAGCCAAGATCCTGTCTCAAAAGAATAAAAAGGGTTATGGATGTAGTTCACTAGTCCTTGGTCCTTTCAATCCCCAGTACAAAAAAAAAAAAAAATCTTAAGAGTACAAAATGATGCTGATAACTGATACAGGTCCTTAAGGCAGAGATGTGTTTTTGCCAGTTAGGCTTCTCCCCGGGTTCTTTGTATAACATGAGAATTTATCCTCTCTTGAAAACTCAGTGACACTGAATTTGAAATTTAAAGCTATTTGAGGGCTGAGGATTTAGCTCAGTGGCGTAAGTGCCTGCTTAGCAAGCACAAGGTCATGAGGTCAATCCCTGGTACCCCCCCGCAAAAAAAAAAGCTATTTGAGTATATAATATACTCCTTGGAAAAACTTGTATATATCCATAATTATTTACAGAAAAATAGTTTCATATTTTCCTAGGAAAAATATGGCATTATGAGTAGATTTCTATAAATTGATTGAATTTTTATGCAGTTTTAATGAACTTCTCTAGTTCGTTAAAATTAAGTCATGTTCATATTCTTAACATAGGTGAGATCTCTGTGTCATTTCTCTTTAGACAAAGCACCTGGCTGCCCTGGCAAAGTGAATCTTTTCATGAACTAAGTGCTTTCCTTTTGCTTTTCTGTTTTCACAGGTTGCAAAAGAAAACTCCAGCCAAGTCCCGAAGGAAAGTGGTACCCATGAAGCAGAGAGGGTCAAAGCCTGCACCTAAAGTCCCAGCTTCCCAGCGAGGGAAAGCTAGACCCCTGCCCAAGAAAGCCCCTCCTCCTAAGGCCAAAACTCCTGCCAAGAAAGGCAGACCCTCACCCTCAGTCGTCAAGAAACCTAGTGGTAGCTCCTCAAAGAAGCCTGCAGCCAGTGTGGTGAGAAAGGAAGTGAAATTACCTGGCAAGGGTAAATCTACCATGAAGAAGTCTTTCAAAACAAAAAAGTAAATTTTATAGCAAGAAAGGGTATCATGATAAAGTTCAGAATCTTATTTTATAAGGTCAGTGTGCATTTGTTTTTAGTTTTGATGCTTATAAAATTTCTTTTTCCTCCAAAATGAACATTATGGGGAGGGAACATAATAAACCAATTTAGGCATTTGTTAGCTTTAGGTGCTGTTTTTGGTGCCTACCCCTTCCCCACTCATATTAATTTCTGCCATAATACGGGACTCTCCTAAACTATATAATCTATACTTTTCTGTTTTGCCCCTCTTACCCCAACCTCGTATCTTTTTTTTTTTTTTTTTTAATGGTAATCAGCTTTGGTGCCTCCCTCTTCCTCTGGCTCTTCCTGTCCCTCTCCTGATTAAGCACTTGTAAAGATTTTTATATTTTTAGAATGCACCAAGAACAGGATGCTGGTCATGTGCTAGAAGTAAAAAAGGCCATGTAGCACTGACTGGTAGAGCCTCCTGCCTGGAGATTTCAGTGATAGGTGTAATAATTAATCTTATTTATAAAAGTTACTCTGCTAACCCTCTCTCTCCAACTATGAACAGAGACAACTTTGCTTTGGAAATAACCTGAAAATAGTGTGATCACATTTGTTTCTGAAAATGCGTGACTGCTTTGGGTCTTTTTTCACATTGACAAAGTTCAAAGTTGCAGGAACTGTTCTCTGGCCCAGAGCATTGCATTCCCATCACAGCAAGCACAGGAACTCTATACCACTTGGTTCTGACTGCAGGGGAAATATAGGAGTATTATGAATCCAGTTTCCAGTGTCACCTCTATTACCAAAAATCAAAACATATAAAATCTTCTTGATCAGATGTTTAAATATATTTTTTAATATTTGAAGCATGAGTTGTCACTGTTTGCCTTTTTATGAGGAAATGTTGGAGAGTTACAAATGTAGAAATGTTAAGTGGAAAAACATACAGTTTGCTTAAATAAAATAGATTCCAGATTCATCTGTGGATTTTTTTCCCCTTTATTTCAATAACACTTTTGATATCAAGTAATTGGCTTCCTTTTTGAGATATTTTAAAGAAAAAGAAAAGCAAATGAAGCCCTACTACCTAATCCTTTTTTATTTGTATTTGTTTTAGTATTGTGAAGTTGTGTTAAAATAGTACTAGCTTTCTACTTGAGAAATACCAGTTTTCTGGTTATTGTTTCTCTTCCCTGTGGCACTTGACATATTAATTGTCTTAAACTCTTTGGCGTACTTCTGGGCCCCTGAGGGCTGCCAGAATCAAAAGGCGTTTGTTTTATATTCATTCCACTTGCATTGTCTGCTGGGATCCCATTTACAGCTTGAGTGTGGCTGAGAAATGGACTTGAGAAGATTGGCTTGAATTAGATCATAATCATGTGTGATCCCATCATGCACTCATTGGAATTTGTGTTGCATGTAAGGCAATCTTTCCTGTTGTAAATCTTCCTTTTTTTATGTACATATATTTTGAAAAATACAAATAAACATGAAGTTTTAAAAGCTGCTGAACTGTAGCTTATATGTAAAAGTTTCTGTATATCTTTAGAAGTAGCTGGATGCTGCCCCTACATAAGTCTTTTCTACTATCAATAGATAACATCACTTTCTTTTTTAAATACAAGCTCCAGTTTGTTTACCTTTGAATTTATATTGATGGTAAATGATGTTTCTAGATACTTTCTTTACTATTTGATTGAAATAGCATTCAATATTTGATTACTAAAAGATGTTTAAAAATCATTTTGTATTAAGTATTTTCAAGGGCTGGGGATGTACTTAGAGTACTTGCCTTGTATGTGTAAGACCCTAGGTTCAATCCTCAGCACCACAGAGGCCAGAAATTATTTTTAAAATACTAGGGTTGAGTCTTTTGTATTAGTGAATGTTTAATGTTCAAATAAATCCTTGGGCTGGTGGAAAAAATTATCAGCATCTAAAGGATAACAAATGAACCCTTGAGACAATTCTAGAGAATAACTTCCCACTTAACTGGAATTCAGGATTGAACTCTGGCCATATCAGTTTACATCCCAGTCCTTTTTATGTTGAGACAGTATTGTCACTAAGGTACCCCAGGCAAACTTGAAACCTGAAATTTTCCTGCCCCAGCCTCATGAGTAGCTGAGAACTTGATCTTAACCATTCATTCACATGCACTTAGAGTCGAGTCCTCTATAAACCTTAGGAAACATGTTTTAATCATATCCGTTGGGTATAGTTAACAGGAAATTACATGAAAATAACATTTAAATAATTTGCAGTACTTTTGACACCCCCCCCATCATTCTCGTCCCCCTCCTTTGTTTTTTCCTCTAATACTGGAGCATGTACTCAGGGCCTTTGCACTGGGCTACATCTCAGTCCTTTGTTTATTAAATTTTGAGGTAGGGTCTTATTAAGTTGCTCAGGCTGGGCAGGAACTTGGAATCCTGCCTTGGCCTCCCTGAGTGCCAGGATTACAGATATTCACTGCCACACCTGATCTTATCGTTTCTTTTATCTAATTTTGCTAGCTCTACTTATGGTTTGCTAATGGATGAATTCCTAATGCCTACTTTAAAGAGCTTGTAAAATTATTCTTGCTTAGTCTTTTCCCATCCAATATGGCAAAAGTTAAACCAGCCATGTTCGATAACTACATTTTAGCCAACTAAGAAAAAAATTTTCTTTTTGAGACAGGGTCTTTTTACATATTTCAGACTGACCTTGAAATCACTGTGCATCCCAGGCTGGCCTCAAACTCGCACTAATTCTCCACCTCAGCCTCTCAGGTGCTGGGATTACAGGAGTGCATCACTATGCCCAACAGAAAAATTTTAATTAAAAATTTATGCAGTTAAGACTTCCCATTTTGGAACCTTAAAAGTCATAATCGCTGCTTCTGTTTGAGTTAAGCAAAAATTTAATTTTATCAACAGAAGAAGAGAATTCTGTTCTTTCTTGGAAAAATATTAACCCATTTCACCAGAGATCCTATCATTTTCCGTAGGAAAATGTTCTATTTTTGATTATTTAGATTTTTCTTCATAAAGTAGTAATGTTAGCTTTCCATTACTGTAACAAAAAAGTCAAAAAGTTCATTTTGGCTCACAGCTGTGAGGCTTTGGTGCATGATGTGTTGACCTGTTGTGGTTGGGCCAGTGGCAGGTGGTATTTCATGTTTGGTGCATATTCACAGGAAGCTGTTCACCTAATAGCAGCTAGGAAGCAAAAGAGTAGGGTCCAAATATCCCCAAAGGGCACTCCAGAGAACTTCCACTAGACAACATTTGGGTTTGGGGGGGTATAACTAAACCATAATACTTTATAAATCATAATATTGATTGTTAATAGCAAAACATTGAATTTCTTCCACATCAGGTTCCATACATGTGTTAATATATATAATCCTAGCAAGATGGTGATATGACTAGAGTTTATTGTCCCCACATTACAGAAGGGAAAACTGATCATGATGTTCTGTGATTACCCCAAGTAACCACAATTAGAATCTAAGCATTCTGAAAACAGAGCCATTTTGATTACCTCCCTTCACAGTTTTTCAAGCTTCTGAATTTCCCCCTTATCCTACAACCTAGTGAACTTCATTTTCTACACATAAGAAACAAATTAAGGGCCAGGGATTTAGCTCAGCAGCACAAGTGTCTGCCTTGCAAGCACAGGGTCGCGAGTTCGATCCCTGGTAGCAAAAAAAAAAAAGGAAAAGCAGCTTAAGAGTGCAGAAACTACTAAAGTTTCCTACTAATTTAGTGACTTTTGTTGTAAACTTAATAGAATTAGAGCTCGTATTCCTGGGAAATGTCTAGGCAGCTCTTAAGATTTTTTTTTTTTTTTAGAATCCTATATTGTTAGCAGAATCCACTGGCTTTTGATTGCTGACTGTCTCCACCAAAATGTTACCAGGTTCTGGGCTATTTGCTTTTCTTTGTGGAGTTAGATTCCAAGTTCTCATTTCAAAGAATTGAACAAATCAGCATAAAACAGTGGCAAAGTTTATTAGAAAAGTAAAAGTGAAGAGAGAAAATAGCTTTGCAGAGTAAGCTTGGACCAAGTAGAAGCAAAAGCAAGATGAACACCCTGGAAGAAAGGATGAACTATCGTGAGGAAAGCTACGATAGCAAGTTTTTCTTGGCTTCTATGTGTTTCATATAGTCCAAGTCTCAAAACTGGTGAGAACATCTCCATTTGGGTCCTGAGAGGACCTCACCTTAGCCATCAACAGCACTAGAGGTTCCTCCCATTCAACTCAGCTATTCCCCTTCTTAGTATCATCCTAAAAAAATTCAGAGCACCCTATCACAGTGGTATATGCACACCCGTGCTTATAGCAGCACAGTTTGTAATAGCCAAATCAGAAACAGCCCAGATGCCCATCAACTAAGTGATGGATAATGTTGTTCTTTTATACAGTGGAGTTCTACTCTCCCATATAGAAGGATAAGCTCAAGACATGTCTAGGTAAATGGATGCACCTTGAGACCATACTCTTTTAAGTGAAAGAAATTGGACACTTGTGTAAATACCACATTGTTTCTCTGGTGTGAGAAACAAAGTGTAAATAAGGACCAAAAGTATAATAAGTAGTATGAAATAGGAAAAAAATGTTGAAATGGGGAGGGGAATGTGGGGGGAAGGGAAGAAGGAAAAATGTTTTTAAATGAGAAAAAATGGAAACAATTTTATAAATGGGGATGGGAGGAAGACAGGTTAGAGTAGGGGAAAGGGGAAAAATAAGTTGTATATATACAAGTACAAAGTGTCTATGATGAATGTGATCCTTATGTATACCTAAAATGTACTAATAAAATCTGATTGAAAAAAAAAAACTTGCTCAAGTTCTCAAGAGAAGTCCACATGCAGGGCTTAGGAAACTGTTCTTGCATGTGTTCCAGGAACTGCAACCCCAGTCAGCTTTGCCATGCCCTAATCTCTTAAGTCATTTTGGGTACTTGATCATTATTGAATACTAGCTTGTGGAACACTTTCTACTTATTCCAGGTGTTTAGTCATCTTTCCTGTTCCTGGGACAAAATACCTAACACCCATAATTTAAAGGTTTCAGTCTGTGGTCAGCTGGTTCCAAGGCAGCAACATCTTGGAAGAAGAGACAGAACAGAGCTGCTCACTTTATAACAGCTAGAAATCTGAGCAGGAAGAAGCAGGGCCACCTCTGAACATATTCAGCTATGAGCTCATCAATGGTCTAGTCCCTGGTGAGTATAGCACCCTCACGACCCAGCCACCTTACAAAAGTCCTAGCTCTGAATACTTGAGACTGGGGGTAGGGGGTATTTTCGACCTAAACCTAGCAAGAGAGAAGTTCATCATCTGTGAGCTCCTCTAGTGCAGTAGTCCTGCTTCAGCTTCCCAAGTGGTGAGATCAAAGGCGTGCAGCACCGTGACTGGGTTATCGCGGCTAACGTGTTGATAAGTGAACAGCTTTCTTACACGTTGTAAACCATGACTTTGTATTCCCTGAAGCTCACTAAGAGACAGTCCACAAGGGGAGTTTTGTGTGCAACTGGATTTTGTGTACATGATGCCTGCTGTTAGTAATGAGCTGGAATTTTAGAAATCCTGGCTCTTAGATTCATTCTGAAAGAAACCTTAGTCATCTGGTCTCCTGCCTCCCTGGTCTGCTTCATACCCACAGATCCTAAAGGCCTGGTGAGTTTTGCATTATACTTGCTCATCCATTTACCTGTTGAAGAGTTTTGCCCTAAGGAAATTCATTCATTCATTCATTTATTCATTCATTCATTCTGTCTCCCTTTCTATCTCTCTGTCTCTCTCTCTCCCCTTTTCTCTCTCTCTGTCTCTCTTTCTGCTGGAAATTCTAACATCAAGCCCAAATCCCTTATGTTACTTATTTGTGTAACTCAGACTTAAACAGTATATAGAATTAAGAAAATTTCATCAATTCCCAGTTGATTTTGGTTTGAAGCCTACCATCTGCAGCTCTTGTCCTGCACACCAGTCCTTGAGACTGTCACTTTACCTCTTTACATGGCTACTCACTTGGTCTAAGCCTCAGTTTCCTCATCTGTAAACTGGCCAGCAAATTTACAAGGCTTGTTTTCAGAATAACCGCCTAGAAGCAGTGTGAGAGTCCAAAGTGTCAAAACTGTACCATGTTCACAATACACTTCCAGTTGGTTCCTAAATGTTAAGAAAGACAGGTTTATGCTTTCATTTTTGTTTTGTTGTTTTTTTTCATATTTGGTGCCAGTGATATTGAGCCCCCAGGGCTTCAACTAAGCACATGCTTTATTACTAAGCTACATCCCCAGCCTCAAGATCAATTTTTTTTTAAACCCAAACATCAAATTCCACAATGAATCAATTTTCTTTAAACTAACATTAGTAGTAGTTTCTGATTGCTAGATAATTTAAAACACATCTCAACTTCTCATAGATATACTTGAAAGATAAATTATACACAGTTTTCAGACACAAGTAAATTTAGCTCATTTTTGTCAAATATCTAATAAGTGATGGAATTAGATCCATCATCCTCATCTCCATGTCTTTGTTTGTTTTGCACAGCTAAGGCAGCAAAACCTGAGGCAGCAAGGTACATAGGTTTCCTGCCATTAAGATTTATGGGCAGTGCTTAGCAGATCACAAAATCAGGTTTTTGAACTGTTAGGCGCTTACTTGTTAGAAGATAAATGAAAAGGAGAGAAAAGGAATGTATATAGCCTTAAGGGGTTTTTTTGGTTTGTTTTTTGTTGGCACCAGGGATCAAACTCACAGCCTCACTTGCCAGGCAGGCACTTGTGCCACTGAGCTACATCCCCAGCCTCTAGTCTTGAGTTTAAAAAGCCAGGAAACTGAGGTGTTAACTCATCCCAATTAGAATGGTGTTAGAAGGACCAAAAGAGAAAAAATGCCAGTAAGGGTACCAAGAAAGAAAAACTTATATAGACTGTTGGTGGGATTGTAAATTACTATAACTACTGTGGGAAACAGCATGGAGGCCCCTCACAAAAGCTAAAAATAAACTGGATGCAGTAGCACATGTCTGTAGTCCCAGGAATTCAAGACATTGAGGCAGGTATGTCACGTGGGTCCAGGAGGTCAAGGCCATCCTGGACAACATAGGGAGATTTCTTCTCAAAAAAAGGGGGCGGTGCTGGGGATTTAGCTCAGCAGCGGAAGCGCCTGCCAGGCAAGCGCAAGGTCATTCGATCCCCGGCACCAAAAAAAACAAGCAAAACAAAAAAATCCACAATAACTAAAGACTACCGTATGATTCAACAATCCCACACTAGGTACATAATCAGAATATCAAAGAATATCTACAGTGTTGCTGCAAAACTGTTCACAAGATGGTATCACTTGAGGTGTACATCAGGGAGGACCACATAAAGAAAAGGTGGTAGAGATATACTTTGGAATATTACCCATAAAAATAAACCTTACAGCAACATGGATGGAACTGGAGGACATTAGGTTAAATAAGACAAGTACAGAAAGACATACTATTTGTATGTTTTGATTAAAGTAGAAGCTAGAGAAAGTCGATCTCATAGAAGTAAAATGGGGCTGTTGGGCATGTTGGCACACTGTTAGGAGGCTGAGGCAGGAGGGTCACTGAGAGTTTGGGGCCAGCCTAAGCTACATAGTGAGACCTTGTCTCAAAAAATAAAAAAATAAAGAAGTAAAATAGGGGCTAACAGAGACTGGTGGTGAGGAAGAAGCTGCATAGTCTCTCAGTTATTCTGAGGTTCCTTTGTGAGCCAACCTGGAGTTCAAGGTTCTGAAACTATTTGACAGAAAAACTTTGGTTAAGAGGCTAGAGGGAAGAAGACTTCGAGGAAGATGGCAGAGCAGTAAGCAGCAATAAACCTCTCCATGATTCAGAACCCAGACACTGGGAAATAACTTGGGGAAGAAGAGGAGGGAGGTGCATCCTCAGGACCCAGGAAGGGGTCTGGAGGGAAAACGAGCCCACACAGAAAGTGAGGAGACCTCCTTGCAGAGAAAGGCAGGGGCAGTTTGCACTTCTGCCCCAGCTCCTGGCCTGTGGCATGAGAAGGGAAGATCAAACCTAGAGAGATACGGTGAGGGCAGGTGACTCAAGAGGCCTCCTGGGAGGCCACCAGTGGAACAGAGCAGTGGATGCTGTGAACCAAAACAACTGGTGAGTGACTCTAGTCCAAACAACTGGTGTGTCCCCTGGAGATGGTCCTTAAATACCATTTACCAGCTGAGCCTGGGACTCAGAGCAGCTATGGTTAGTCTTCATCTCAGGGTGGCCAGTGTTAAGTTCTCACAGAGAGTGGGAGAGGAACAACCATGGGAGACATCCAGGGGCCGGGGCATGTTCAGGGGCAGGGAGCAGTTGTCAGTGCAGCAAGAGACACCCAGAATGTTGTAAGCTAAACAACTTGGGCCTCAACCCCACAACCAGAGGCAAGGATCAGCTTGAATTTATGTGGATTTGAAAGTACCAGTACTGCTACCCTGCCCTAATGCTATTGCAGGCTTGCTGAGATTATGCAACACAGATCTGGGCTCTAACTGCCACAGTAGTCTAACAGTAAGGGCAAAGTCATGCCCTGAGTTGCAAAACTGTAGATTCCAGAAGAGAACCACAGACTTGAAATCAAAGAAAATTCATAAAGAAAAGTTTGTTTAGGGGTGTGTGTGTGTGTGATTTATTGTATGTATGTGTGAACATTATTTTTAGGTTTTTTGCTTTTTTTGTTTTTTTTTTTTTTTGTCTTTTTGAGACAGGATCTCACTATGCAGTTCAGGCTTGAACTCACTTTATAGTCCAGGCTGACCTTGAATTTCACAGCTATCCTCCTGCCTCAGCTTCCCAAGTGCTAGGATTACAGGCATGTGCCACCATGCTCTAATTATTTTATTTTCTTCTTTTGTTTTTCCCTTCTTTCCTGTTCTCTTCACCAGTTTCCCAAGGCTAGGGTAACCTTCCACTATCCTTCACCTTTGCTTCTAACCTCTTTATCCTCTATTATTTCTCTATTTTTTTTCCCTCTTCTTTCTTCTAAATCTTCTGCTCTTCGGGTAAAATTGCTCCATTGAGTATTTGCTGTATACAATTTTCTTATTTGTCATAGATTTTGCTACATAACTATAAAATCTTGTACCTATGTTTAAAGGCAGCAAGTTAATAATTATCATAGTTTGGAATTTTCCAATCAAGCGATGCTATTGTTATGACTGGTCATACTATTTTAGTCAAGGTGACATAGTTGCCATGATCAACTGAGCTTCCTAAGATGGTCTGGAGGTTATAAACAATACTATAGTCCAGTACCAAAGAACTGGATGCCAAGCCAAACAGGCTTCATTTTGCCCCTAATGAAGAAGCAGGATCCTGGAAAAGACTCAAAAGCCAAAAGCCAGCTATGCCTAGAAGACATGTCTGAAAAATATTCATTTCCCAAAGAGGTCTTGATACTGGTAATAAGGCTACCTATCATCAATATCAATGTGAATGGTGTCAATTCACCAATCAAAAGAAACAGATTGGCAGAATGAATCAAGAAATAAGGTCCTGTGCATACAGGAAACACATTTAACTAAAAAAGAAATTTCGAGATTCCCTTAATAGAGGCAGCTGCCAGCATGCCGCTCTGGTAAGTGGCTGTGGCCAGGCAAGCCACGGCCACCCCAGGGCGAGAACCATATCAGTATTTCCTGAGATCTGTGATGTGCCATGTTGGACCTTGGGGCGCTGGGAAAATGGGCAGCCAGTTCACCCCTCTAGTAGGCGGCTGTGAGCCCACCGGTGCAATGGGCTAAGAATCAAACATCCACCACCACCCCATCACACCACACCCCCGCTAGCAAGTGAGAGCCAGAGATCTGAGCATGTCTTTGCAAGTTTGACTATAGGCAACATAACAAATAAGGGGGATTTTCTTCTGCCATCTCTTTAAAGGCAAATATTTTTATCTCTGTTTTGCTCTGTTCTGAGAATTGGTATTGCTCTATTCAATATTCTGTTTTTATAATTTTGGTATTTCCTTCGATATTGCTCTACCTGATTGAAGGAACAACTATTGTGAAGAAAACCAGATATACTATTGTACCTATTGCTGTTGTCCCAGTAACCTGCTGTGAGGTTCTGTGCCATTTTCACTGCACTGCCTCAGTTGGCTATGTCCTGTCTTGTTCTGCTGTATTTTACTACCTTCAAAATAAATAAATAAGAAATAAGAAAAAATAAAAAATAACAACAAAACAGATCAGTAAGGTACTGAGAAACCTGAAACATGATATAACTAAACAGATAATGGACTTACAAAGCAAAAGGAGGAAAAGCAAGTGCTCTAAAGGATATAACTGTATGTATATTTAAGGGTATAGGATTGATAATTATGTTGCTAAGTTTTTGTTGGATCAGAGAACAGAACTGTCTGCAGCCTCACTGAATGTCCACTTTGTATGCTCTAATTTTGTAACTGGAACAGCTACATCCAAGAAGACAATATGTAATTTCTTACTGTTCATTTTTTTTAATTGTGTATTGTTTCTACCCCTTTTTTTCTGTTTTGCTTTATTTTTCCCCTTTCTTTAAATAAAATTTTTTTAAAAAAGAAATTTCATAGGCTGAAAAAGGTGGAAAACAATACTCCATGCAACAGGAACCCTGTAAAAAAGGAGGGATACTATCCTATTCTATTTGCAAACAAAATGGATCTCAAGCTGACTCAGCAGAAGACACAGGGTCACTACTACACTCGTTAAGGAAACAATCCAAGAGGAAGAGATAATCATAAATATATATGCACCAAATATTGGCACACCCAACTGTACAAAACAGATACTAATGGTTATGAAAAATCACATAAGCACTAATACAATTGAAATGGGGGACCTCAATACCCCATTGTTATAGAGACAAAAAAATATCAGAGCTGAACAAAACCTTCAAACAAATGGACTTAGTAGATACCTACAGAGTGTTCCATGCAGTAACAACAGAATATACACTCTTCTCAGCAGCACAATGAACCTCATAGGACATGCCTAAGTAAATGAAGAAAAACTGAAATTACCCAATGTATATTACCAGATCATAATGCAATGAAATTGGAATCAGTGGCAAAAGAAACTACAAAAACTACATAAACACATGGAAATTAATACCCTTTTGAACAACTAGTGGATCACAGATGAAATTAAAGAATAAGAAGTTTCTATAATTAAACAATAATACCAGTAGGACATACCAGAACTTATCAGACACAGTGAAAGCAGTCCTACAAGGTACATTTATAATAATGAATTCCCATATCAGGAACACAGAGCAAACTCAACTAACCTAATTTTAAACTTCAGTCTTTGTGAAAAATAAGAGCAAGTTAAACCCAAAGCACATATGAGGGAGGATATTATAAAAACCAGAGGACTAATTAATGCAGTTGAGACTGAGAAAACAATATAGAAAGTCAATGAATTGAAAAGTTGGTTCTTTGAAAGTTTAAATACAAAGACCCTTAGCCAACCTTATAAAAAAAAAAAAAAAAAAAAAGGAAAGAACCAGGCATGGTGGCACATGCATGTTATATCCCAGCATTTGGTAGGCTAAGGCCATCATGGGCTACAAAGTGAGTTCAAGGCCAGCCTGAACTGCATAGCAAGACCCTGTCTTTAAAAAAATAAAAAGACCCCAAATCCATGAAAAGGGCAAAATCACAATGGATCTTGCAGAAATCTAGATCATCAGTAGTTAGTTCAACAATTTGTACTCTAATACGATAAAAAGTCAGAAGAAATGGACAGATTCCTAGACACATACGAATTGCTAAAGCTGAACTGAAAAGATAAGAAATTCTAAATAGCCCAGTATCCACTAATGCAATTGAAGAAAGTAATTTTAAAAATACCAACAAAGAAAATCCCAGGTCCTGATGGATTCACTGCTGAAGTGTGTAAGAACTTTAGAGATCTAATGCCACTATTCCTTGAACTTTCTATTGAAGCTGAAAGGGAAGCAATACACACAAAGTCATTTCTGGAAGCAACCATTACCCTGATACCAAAACCAGAGAAAGATTCAAATAAAAGAACTATAGGCTAATCTCCTTAATAAGCAAAAGTACAAAAGTCCTCAGTAAGATACTGGCAAACAGAATTTAGCAAATCATCAAAGAGATTATATACAATGGAATTCATCCCAAGGATGCAGGGATGGTTTGAAATATGCCAATCAATAAATTTGATATACTACATTAATAGAACCAAGGACAAAAACCACATGGTTATCTCAATAGATGCAGAAAAAGCATTTGACAAAGTCCAACACCCATCCATGATTAAAAAAAAACCTACAGAAAATTGAAATTGATAATTTCAATCTGATAAAAGCCATCTGTGACAAACTAACAGCCATCATACTAAACAGTAAAAAACTGAAAGCTTTCACTGTAGAATCAGGAACAAGACAAAGATGCCCATTATAACCACTCTTGTTCAGTATAGTTCTAGAAAATTAGAACAATTAAACAAGAGAAAGAAATAAGGCTAGGAAAGGAAGAAGTTAAATTATCATTATTTACAGATGATATGATACTCTCAGAAGACCCTCCAAAACTCCATCAAAAGACTCCTAGAGTTCATAACCACATTTTAGAAGTGATCAGGTAAACCATGTGGATGATTTAACTTTTGAGTTTGGCCAGAAAGGAAGCTCTGGTAAAGTCAGGGCCTGTTAAGAAAGAGCACAGGAGAACTTGTTGCTGAAAAGAATAACATTAAAAGAAGCCAGTGGCAAATCTTGTTGTTGTCCACATAGGGCTAATTTTAGGTACATGCATAATGCAAGAGTCTTGTTAGGGTGGGCTTCCACTCAGATTTCAGAAGGTCTGGGAGGCCAGGCAGTGTGCCCCTGAGAGTGCAAAGCTGTGAGTGTGACCCTGAAAGTGTACTGAAGACCCCAGAAAGTTGGAGAATCCAGGAATGTGGAACATCTGAAGAAAGTCACACAAAGCAAGCAAAGCTGGTCTAAGAGAGGTGCCATGAGGCCAAGGCTGTCCAAGTCCTTAAGAGTTCACGTCTCACCACAGATTGCCCCAGGTGCAGACATGAATCCATGTGATTTAATGTTGGCCCTGCTGGATTTCAGTCTTGCTTTGGTCCATTTTTTTCTATCTTCCTGTTTCTACCTTTTGAAATGGGAAGGTTTACCCGGTGCCCTTGTATGTTGGAAGTGTTTGATGTTCTTTTCATTTCTACAGGGGCTCACAGGTAAGAGTTTGCCTTCAGTCTCAGATGAAACTTTGGACTTCTCAGCAATGCTGAAACTGTTAGGACTTTGGCAACTCTTACAGATGGACTAATTGCATTTTGCATCAAGGGATGCAAGTAAGTCTTTTGAGAGCCAGGAGCAGAATGTTATGGTTTATATCTAGATGTCCTCCTGAAGTCCCATACACTCAGCTGGGGGTTTGGGGAGGTGACTTCATGGGGGTGTGATACTCATTGGTGGATTAGTCCACTGATGAATTTACAGCTGAATGTGATGTTGACAGGTGAAGCCTGATGAGAGGAGATGGGTAACTGGGGGCGTCACCTGAAAGGGTCTATGTCCTTCTTCCTCCCGTGATCCTTCTCTCTCCTGTCTCTGTCTCTGCTTCCTGCTGCTGTACCATGAGCTGTTTTCCCTCTGCTGTGCCCCTCTATGCTGCCCTGCCTTATAGCCAGCCAATGATGGACTGAAACCTCTACAAAGTGCAGGCACTTATGCCACTGAGCTAAATCCCCAGCCCTTCTTTTTTATCTTATATTTTTATTAGTACATGTTTGCAGTACATAATGACATTTATTATGAGGCATTTGCACATGCATACAAAACATCTTAATTTTTTTGTCCCCTACCCCTCCTCTCCCTCTCACTGTTTCTCTTTCCATTTGAAAAAGCTCTATTTCCATTTTTCTTTGAGTCTTTCTTTTTTTAAATTCCTTTCCCCTTCCTTTCCTCTCCCCTCCCTCCCATTTGAAAAAGATCTATTTCCTATTATCTATCCTTTCCTTCTTTCTATCTTTTGGGTTTCTCATATAAGATAAATCATATGATAATTAAACATGTACATCTGATTTATTTCACAACATTATGGTCTTTTTGTTTTTTGTCTTTTTTAGACAGGGTCTCACTATACAATTCAGGCAGGCTGCCCTTGAGCTCACTTTGTAGCCCAGGTTGGTCTGGAACTCGAAAGGATCTTACTGGCTCAGCCTTCAAAGTGCTGGAATTACAGGCATGCACTACCCTGCCCAGCAGCATTATGGTCTTGAAGTGTATCCATTTATCTACAAATGCATCAACTTTATCCTTCTTCATGACAGGGCAGTACCCCATCATGTGTAAAAACCACATTTTCTTCATTCATCAGATGATAGGCATATGGGTTGTTTCCAAGATTTAGCTGCTATAAATTGTGCTGCTATAAATACATGGATATGCATATATTACTGTATGCAATATCTTTAACTCTTTGGAGAGGATTCTTAAACACAGAATAGCTGGGTCAAATGGAATTTCTTGTTTCAGTTTTCTGAGGAATCTCCAGAGTGGTTGTACTAGTTTATATTCCCACCTACAATGTAGAAGGGTTCCTTTTCCCTCGAAGCTTCTCCAGCATTTATTATTGTTTGATTTTTTTAATGATAGACATGTTTTCTAGGGTAAGATGGAATCTCCATGCTGTTTTAATTTGCATGTCTCTAACAGCTAGTGATGCTGAATATTTTTTCATGTATAGG
>PVLA01003709.1:171311-202614 GCA_004027455.1 Hydrochoerus hydrochaeris
TTTTTTTTTTTTTTTTTTTTTTTTTAGTTTTCTATATATTCTAGATGTTAGTCCTCTGAGGAATAGCTGGCAATTTTTTCCCCATTCTATAGGTTGTTGCATCACTGTGTTGGTTTTTTCCTTTTATGTACTCCAGTTTTTTAATTTGATATGATCTAATTTGTTGATTCTTGGTGTTATTTCTTGTGCAACAAGAGATCTGTTCAGAAACTCCTTGAGTTTACATATTTTATCTTCCAGAAGATTGTTCCTGTTTCTAAAAAGTGTTTCTGGTAATGGTTCCCCTTTTTTCAGATCTGTACTTTTCAGCTGAGAAAGTATGGGAAACCATTCTTTGTTCTCCTGCTTTTAAATGGGAAATAGATAACAATAAGTAAACAATGGTGCCCTTTTAAATTGACTATAACGTGAAACAGAAGAGAATGCTGAATGCCAGAGGGCTGGCTGGTAAGAGGAGAGGAGAATTCCTAGAAACACAGCAAGGGGAGGACTGTGGTCCTATTGCCCAGGTCCCAGGGAGTGCACATCCATTCTTGGAAATCTGTCCATGGAAACCTGTCCTGCCCTAGCCCCTGAAACTAAAACTAGCTGTGTGGGCTTGGGCAGGTCTCTCAACAGCCTTAATTCTCCAGCAGCAAAGCACGACTTAGCTAGATTTAGACCATGCACCAAGCCCCGTTCCACTCTGCCCTTCCTCTGACCCTACAAGCTCCACACTTCCTGCCAAGGAAAGAGGAATCAAGGAGGACAGTGCTGTGGCCTGTTTCCTAGGTGGACAGAAATTAATGACTGCTCATACTGTATTCATTTGTTAGGGCTGCTGTAATGAAGTCCTGCAGACTGAGGGGTTTAAATAACATTCATTACAGCACAGCTCCCGAGGACGAGAAGTTAGGGGTCAGGGAGTCAGCAGAGTGGGTTCTTTCTGGGGCTGTGAGGGAAGGAGCTGATCCCTTTGGCTGATGGATAATCATCTTCTCCCTGTCTCACAGGCTCCCCTTTGTACACACCTATGTCCACATGTCCTCTTACAAGGACACCAGTTATCTCAGATTAGGATGACCTCATTTTAGTTTAATTACTGCTTTAAAGACCCCATCTATATGCCAGGTGCAGTGGCACATGCCTGTAATCCCAGCACTCAGGGGGCTGAGTAAGGGGAATCATTACAAGTTTGAGACCAGCCTGGGCTATAAGGTGAGCCCAGGGCCAGCCTCAACCAAGTCAAAAAGACAAAAAAAAAAAAAAATCTCCAAATATGGTTATATTCCAAAATACCACAAGTAAGGATTTCAACATATGGATTTAGGAGGACACAACTGCCTGTAATTAAAAACAAAAAAACCCTCTTTATGTCCCTTTGGAGGGAAAGCTACTGGGCCACCACTAAAAGTGTGCCAGGGGCAGGTGACTATGAGTAGAAGGTGCCCCAAGGAGCCAAGGGAAGGTGCTGTGCACCCCGAATGTGCTAGCGATGCAGCTCTGCAGGCCCAGGGAGCTCACTTCCAGCCTCCCACTCACTCTCACCAGCTGGCTGCTCCTCAGCTACATTCTGGGATCCTGAAGAAAGACAGCGAGCTCACACCTGTGTGGCTTAGCAATTGTCACTGACTCATCAGGAAACACCACGACACGGAGTGTTCAGCACTCATGACTCCCACCCCACACCAGCTTGCCTTTTTTTGTCATTCCTTCCCCTGCTTTATATGGCTCGCTCCTCCGGACTTCCTGCCCAAGTGAGTCACTATCTGAGGGTGAGGTTCTATACCTGGTGGCTTTTGAGAGAGCTGGGCAGGCAGGAATATGAGTGCAAACAGCCGGGCAGATGATGCAGTGATGACTGCCTCAGGCTGCTGTCTGCCATGGGAAGTGGTCTTCTTGCCCAGGAGAAGGCTGATGCTCACTAGTCTGTTACCTTCTGTGGACACCTTTGAGCTTGTACCTCTAACATGCCATGCCTTTGATAAGGCTACATGTGTGGTCAAAGCTTGGAGTTTCTCTGTTTTAGATCAACTGACATTGGAAATCTGTAGGAATCGCTCAAACAGTTACATTATTATGATACTTATATTAAAAAGTAATGAACTTGGAATGTACAATTGCATTTCGTTTTGAAACACTGTATTCCTAAGTAGGGGTAAAGACCAATCAAAGAGAATTCTTGGTAGCAGTAAAACCAAGAGCCAGGGCCACAGATGTTGAATGCATTTGTTTTTCCAGACCTAGTTTTTGTGGTGTCTTATGTGCATTACTGTAAATCTTTGTGCCCTTGGGACCAATCACAGTGCCTGCCACTCATATCTTCACCCTCTGACTTTGCCAAAGGCTGAGAAGGCAAAATTCTTTCTCTGGATTTAACTAGTTTATCATTTGAATTTAATTCTTTGGTCTTTTGACATTTTGACCAGAAACAAATTCCTGCTGTTAGTTTTTAAATGTATCAGAATGAAGTGTATGCACCAGAAATTTGTTAGTTTCTTGAAAAGAGTATTCCTTTTTAGTTTCTGAAAAGAATACTCCTTTTTTCCTCTCTCTCTCTAAATAGTCTCACAATTGGGACTTTGGATCTAGTAACTAACGAGTCTTCTATTTAAAATACACTTGTGGGGCACTGAATGCACCATCGCTGCCCCCGACTGACGTGTTTTGAATTTTTGTTGTCATGTTCGTTGTGGTAGTGGTCACCTTCTCTTTCTCCCCCTTCTTTTCTTTTTATCCTTGTAAAATGGATTTGGAAAAAAATTAAAAAGTAAAAATCCACTTGATTTTTTATAGTTAATCAAAAAAACCCACATTTTTTTGAGGCAGATTTTCACTATGTAACCCAAGTTGGCCTCCAACTCCTGGCAATCCTCTTGTCTCAGCCTCCCAAGTGCTGAGACCACACAAACCCTTTAATTTTTGTGTATCCTGTTTCTGATACTGCATTTGTAAAGAGCAAGACCAATTGGCAAAACACTTTACTCCTTCTTTCAGTGCTGGGCATGAGCCACAGTGAGGTGGTTTCCCGGACCACTTGATGTGTTGAGTAAACATTGGCTGGTCAGCAATATACAAGAGAAACTCAAGCTAGGAGTGAAGGCTAGTGTCAGCTAATACTGAGCATTCACTCCCGTGGGGCTGGCACTGGGTCACGCCCTTTGCCTTCTTTAGCTCCTGTGCTCCCTCCCGGGCTGAGTCAGGCCTAGCTAACCCTACTCTGCAGCCAGACCCTGAGGGTTAACGTGAGTCAAAGGAAGTGCCTGGTGTAGACCTGGCCGTGGACACTCACTGTGACTTCTTGGCGCCCCGGAAGAAGAAGGCGATGCCCGGGGCATCTGAGCGGCTCCCAACCGAGGCTCCAGCCTAGGCCTGTCTCTTTGGTGTTTGGCCAGGGCCTGGCGTCCTGGCGTCTCCGCGGAGCTGGAGTTTCTGGTGCTTTCTTTGCAGATTTCAGGTTTACTATACACCAAAATCTTGGTTGACTCTGATTCACTTTTTATTTTTTGGCACCTACGGGGCACCTGGTGGGAACGAGAGTCCCCCCTCGGGGGTTGTAGCTCACACGTCCCCATCTCTGTGGATTTCCGTGTGGCCGGAAGGACAAGGTCATTGCTTAGTGCGGAGCCCGGAGCCTGTAGCTCCGTTCACGCCCCCGAGCACGGCCAGGCTGGGAGAAGATGTTCGACGCCCCGGGTCCAGGAGGTGAGAGCGGCCCGGCGGCCCCAAAGCCCGAGTCGAAACCACCAATCCCGAATGCCACTGTGACCGGGCGCTGCCCTGCACGGCGCATGGAGACGGTGGACAGGGAAGGCTTCTCGGAGGAGGCGCAGGGAGAGCCCCCGCTGGGATGACAGGACGCGCAAGGGGCGAGGGCTCTCCAGAAACGGGGATCGTCCAGTTTGGCCTGGAAACCTCAGGACCCCGGAAGCGGAGGAGAAGGGAAGCATCGGCCTCGGCGGACGCTGATAGCGCCTCCGGCCCTTTAAGGCGGAGCGGCGGAGCGCAGGCGGGGTGGGCGGTGCCAGGGATCCTCGCAGTCTCTGATTGGGTGGCACGGCCGAGCGGAGCGGGTCCGCGGGCGCCCATTGGCGAGGGAGCCCGGCTCGGCGGCCAGGTGATGCGGGGTCTGTCCCGCGGCCACGTGGGGGGCGCACGGCGCGGGGGTGGCGGCGCAGGAGAGCGTGGGGCTGCGCGGGGCCGCGGCCGCAGCTGCGGGCCGGGCTCTTGGCGCGGCAGGAGCGGTGAGCGGGCGCGAGAAGGCGCGGACAGGGCAGAGCGGGGGTGGGTCCGCGGCGCACAGGTGCGGGGTCTGGAAGCTGGACATGCGTCGCTCTCTCCCGCGTCCCCGTCTCCTCCCGGCCGCGCCCCGTGGGAGCGACGGTGTCCGCGCAGGGTGCGCAGCCACGAGCGGAGCTCAGCCGGGCCTGAGCGCCGGGTGCCGCGTGGGGCAGCAGCCTCCACCTTGAGCGTGGAGCAGCGAGCACCCCGCACATGCCCGCATCTCGCCCCGGGTCGCTCAGACCCCACGAATGTCCGTGGGCCCTCGCACTGGTGCTCTGGGAGAGCTGGGACCGCGTCCACCTGGTCCGCGTCCTCGGGAGGAAAAGATCAGTGCGCAACCCTAGAGAAAGAGATGGAGAAGGGATGAGGAGAGGTTGACTGCGCGGGGGTCACCTCGGCCAGCCTTTTGGACCCCACAGTCCGCGTCCCTGGCTACCGGGTCCGGGGCAGATGGAGGCGGCATAGGGGATGTGTTGTGACAGTGAGAGCCAAGCTGCTGGCTGGAGCAGCCCCCCAGCATCTGGCCGAGGCCGCCCGCGAGGGAGCAGCTGTTAGCTGATCAGATCTGAGCTGTGCCCCCACCCACGGTGTCTGCTTCCTCCCCTCCTCTGCTAGGGGCAGACTGGCAGCCCCCGGTCTCCGGGGGTGAGCGCCTGCTCACCTGGGGCAGGAGGGCTAGAAGAGTCCTAAGCTTGCCCCCAGCGTCTCCCGGAGCATCCAGTGCGGGAGACCAGGGACATTCAGGCGGTCTGCGCGGCCCAGAGCGAGACGTGGAGGTGTGCCGGGAGGTCCCCCAGGACTTGTGCGGGGAGGTGGCCCTCCAGTGATCCAGTGCAGCTCTGGTACAGGGTAGCATAGGGCCTGGCTCGTGAGCTCGAGCCAGCCCTGGCTGGCTTCCATGCAAAGCCTTTGGAAAACAGGGGGACCATCGAAGGGCATCTGACCTCATTCCTACTGTGTCCCTTAAGGAGGAGCTGACCAGCCAGGCTCTTACGTAGAACTTCACTCTGGTCCCAGAGATCAGGGGATGGAGGCAGTATGTTTTCTGGGCCCTATGAGAATTCCCCCAACTCCAGCCCAGGGGGTAAAATGCACTGTGCTCCTCAGGCTTGGGAGAGAGGTGAGGAAGGAAGAAAATTCCTACTTCCAGGCAGGCTGCCCATCGGAGGGATGAGATGGAGTCGGGTGAAAGTGGGCGGGGTGCAGCACTAGAGAGCCTTTGGCTGCAGCTCTGGGCCTGGAGTGAGGAGACAGTTCGCAGGGCTGTCCCCGTGTGACAGTGAGGTGAGTGCTGACCCTGGTGGCTTCACCTGTCTCTCACCTGCTGGGTGCTGGGTGCCTGAGAGGGTGCATGGCACAGGCAGGGGTGAAATCCACTCTCCATCATGCCCTCTCCCCTCCTTTGATCTCTTTTGCATTTGGCCTCTGTCCCTGTTCCTGCTTCTGTCTTGTCATGTGTCCCCCGACCCCATGCTTGTTTTGTGGACCTTGCCTCCTCTCTCCCTGCTGCCAGGAGCACCCGTGATTATCAGGTTAAAAGGCAGCTTCTCTGGGAGCCCCTTCTCACCTGAGAGAGGTGTCTCTACACATCCTGACTCACTATCAGTGCCTCTTCTGGCTTTCATGAGCTATAAAGGAACAGGCTGAAGAGTGGCCCAAATGAGGCAGCAGCCTGTGAAGCCGGTCCCCACGCAGCTCTAGTGTCTAACTTGATTTTATTTGAACATCAGACACAGACTAGGAAAAGGACAGGATCAACAAATGATCAGTGAAAAATGATCAGGATCAGAAAGTGGAGGCTGGGATGGCCCAGAGAAGTGGGAGGGGACGAATGGAGGACCAGGGGAGGCTTTGAGGGGACTGTGCAGCCTTTATCTTCCAGCTCTTCCTGTGCTGGCCACTCGTTGAAAAGTGTGGACAGCTGCTGGCACCTGCAACCTGGCCTGAGCCTGGGCTTGCAGGTTATGGGCAGGCAGAGGTAGGTTCCCCTCGTGATAACAGTGTCCCTCATAAGCAACACGTCCAGGGCCTGCCCTTCCTTACCAGACCCTGTCTGATCCCTGCTCTCTCCTGGCTGCCAGGCTGGTCTCTCCTGCCTTGCACTCACAGACTGGTGGTCTCCTAAGTGTCATCTAGGTAAGGAGAAGACTAAAGGTGGCCAGAGCCTGCTGTCTTCCCGAGTTCCCTCTTGAGTGTTCCCTGCGAGACTGTATTTGCTGAGCCTTTGCCCGAGTCTGGCTGGCATCGTGCTGGCTACCTGCTCCTCACATTCTCCCGGGTTTGCTGATGAAATGGGGGCAGGAGAGATGAGGCAGCTGGCCCGAAGTCACACAGGGTTTAGACCCAACCTCTTGACCTGAGTCAGTGATTACAAGTCCACTAGTGAGAAAGCCAGCCAGGATGGGGACAGAGGGAACATCTGAATTGGCCCTGGTAAGGATGAGGGGGAACCGAGTCCTTGGGGACCATGGCAGAGGCAATCACAGAGACATTCGGCTGTGCTTTGTCATTATCACTGGTCCTGGATGCATTCATTTCACATTTCCTGAGCACCAGCTGGGGTCCTGGGCTCTAAAGGGGAGTAAATGCTCCCCTGTCTCTGAAAACTGTCTCAAAAGGGAAGTGGCCTATCCTCACTGGCGGAGGGTGCAGGGGCTCCCAGGAAGGAGCTGGGAGCTCTCCACATCCTGACTCACTATCAGTGCCTCGTCTGGCTTTCATGAGCTATAAAGGAACAGGCTGAAGAGTGGCCCAAATGAGGCAGCAGCCTGTGAAGCCGGTCCCCAGCCTCATCAGCTCTGGCCATCCAGGTCATGGCCACCCCCATGAACTGCTCCTGTGCTATAGCCTGCTGTGGCTCCCTGCTGCCCACAGGGCAGAGCCTGAATTTCCTTGTCTGACCTTTAAGGCAGATCCTAAATTGGATCCAGCCTGCTGTTTGGGAAAGATCTGCCTAAAGGCTCCAACTGCTTGCCTTCCTTTGTACCTTTGCAGACTATGGTTGGGGCTGTCACCACCCCACCCAACCCCACCCCATCCCTGTTGGTGGCCTTCTTAGCCTCTCCTTTCTCCCCTAGTTCCTCTTTTTTGAAAAATCTGGCTATTTTACTCAAGATAGACTCAAATTCCTGAAGTTAAGTGAGCCTCTTGCCTTAGCCTCCCTAGGAGCTGGAACTACAGGCCAGTACTGTTACAGGCTGATTATAGGTCTCCACCCGACTTCTACCCCCGCCCCCCCGGCATGGGGGTCGTCAGCTCTGCAGTTCCAGCCTAGAGCATTTGCACAAGCTGCATGCCCAGATCTTTACCCAGACCTCATCCCCGGTGACCCCCACCTGGCTTTCCTGCCCTCTCCCCTGCTTCGTCCCTATCTAAGCTCTCACGTAGCTTCCTGTCTTTCTCCCTGGAGTGACTGTCGGCCTGTGAAGGCAGGCAGCCTTCACGATTTCTTCAGGGCTGTGTCTCCAGGGCCCAGGACATCGCGGGACACATAGCGGGTGCCCAATGAGGATTTGTGGGATAAATGAATGAGTGGGTGAACTGACCAGGCTCAGATCCGGAAGCACTGAGCCTCACCCACCTGGAAACTAAGCTCGTCCCTGCCCTTCACAGCCTTCTCTCCGAGGAGCCTGAAGTAGCCACCTGGGGGCCATGCAGAGGGCTGGGGCAGGAGGCCGAAGGGCCTCCGACTGCGGGCCCACCCCTTACCGGCCCAGGTGCATCACCAAATTTGCCCAGGTGGGTGTGCCTTGCTGGGTGGTCGCTGGAGGCTGGCCCTGGGGTGGTGAGCAGATGGAGGTTGAGGACCTACCTCCCTGTCTGCTCTCTGACTCAGACCTTGCAATGTGCACTGCAGAGAGGTGGCTTGTGTGACCTGACAAAGGTCGCCTGCTTTCACAGGTGGCACCCTACCCCTGTCCCAGCTTCTTTGGTAGCAGAGCGTGTGTGTGTCAGGGCTGGGTTAGGGAGAAGCTGCCTGACTCCCCTGCCTTGCTCCCTCCCACCCGGTGCCTTGCAGTATGTGGGCTCCTTCCCTGTGGATGACCTGGATACGCAGGAGGGCGTGTGGCTGGTGCGGCAGCAGCTGTGGGCACTGAAGGTGATGGGGGGCTCAACCCCGTGGGGTCACGGCCCTGAGACCAGACACAGCCCCTCCCCTCTCACAAAGCTGGGCAGGGAGGCAGCAGGGAGCACTTACACCCAGGCTCCTGAAGCCCTGGCCCTCATGCCTGGACTTCCTTGAGGCTGCCTGGACACGCACCCCACAGCTGGAAGGGATAGGTGGGATTAGAGCTGTGACCTGGCTGGGGGGGGTTCTGCTAGGAGCCACCCCCATTCCCAACTTCTGAGCATCCAGTGCCCAGGGCACTGTATCCTGGCTGGAGAGGTGGACTTGGCGAGTGGTCCAGGGCTGCACTAGGGGAGTCATGCGGGCTTCCACCATCCTTCTTCCCCCAGGACTGTCACCGACGCCGAGCAGTCATCCTGAAATTCAGCCTTCAGGGTCTCAAGATCTACAGCGGGGAGGGAGAGGTAGGAGTAGCTGGTGCAGGGGCAGGGAGGCTGGACAGTCACAGATGTGTCCTCTGTGGGGCCCAGATGAGCCCCTATCCTTTCCCTCTGCTCTGAGAGTCCCCTGTATGTTCCCTTTCACCCTTGCCCTTCAACAATTTCCAGGGCCCACTCCTGGCTGACATCAGGGACATCAAGCCCTTCCCAGCATGGAGGCTGTGGAAGGGGCAGCCTTGGGCAGGAGAAGAGGCTGCCCTGCGTGGATGTCAGACATATAGGTCAGCAGCCTGATGTGGCCTGGTAACCCTGCTCCCAGGTGCTCCTGATGGCCCACGGCCTGCGGCGCATCCTCTACTCTACCTGGAGCCCAGCCCGCTGCCAGTTTGCCTTTGTTGCCCGGAACCCACGAAGCCCGGCCAGCAGACTCTTCTGCCACCTCTTTGTGGGCAGCCAGCCTGGAGAGGTACCTGGGGCCCAGGGCAGGGGACACACTGAGGCTGGGGTGGTCTAGGGTCAGAGGTGTCTGGGCTTGGCAGAGCTGGCCTGAACCCCTCTAGGCTCCCATACTGAATCCTTCTTTGACTTTCCCACTAAGGACTCCTCCTCCATGCAAGTTGTTGGTCTTGGCATTTCCTGGGGCCCAGAGCACAAACTTTCAGGGCACCTGTCAGGGGTTTGCTGGTGCCATTCTCTGTCTGAATGCCCACCCTGTCCTCCTGCCCTCCTTACCCTCAGCCCACCCCCCTCACCTCCCAGCCTGGTGCCAGTGAAGCCCTGTGAAGCGGTCTTGACTCCCCTAGGAAGCCCGTCCCGTTGAGCCTGTCCCAGGACCACGCCAGCTCTCACCTGTCACTCTCTAAGCACTGGTGCTTGAGTTCCCTGAGTGCAGAGTCTGGGGCCAGGGCTTGGACTGGCCCGGTGTGTGGCCCTCTGCGGGTGGGCGGAGTGAGTCTGTGACAGGTAGATCTGGGAGTCAGAGCCAGTGTGACCAGCGTGAACCACAGCTGTTTGGCAGCAGAGGTTGGGTCATTCCATCTGGCAAGCATTTGCTGTCACTGTTAGATGTCCAGCCTCGTGCTGGGCACTGGGGTTACAGGTGGCTACCGCTCAGGGTTCCAGCATGCTGGCTCTGCATGGGATGGATGCGTGGCCCCAGATAGCTGCTGGGCTTGCATGGAAGTTTTCTGTGCTCCATTTTATTCACTCCTCAAAGGGAGGTGGAGATGAGGAAACAAGCACACAGGGCGCCGTGCTGCACCGTGGTCACAGTGCAGTTCCTTAAGTGACAACCAGGGTTGGAGCCTAGGTTCTGACTCCAGCCACTGCACCGAGTGGGTGTCTGATATTCACTAAATGAATAAGGAAGGCTGGTAGGGAGGCTGCATGGTGAAGAGATTTTGAGGGATAAGTAGAAGTTTTCCCAAGAAGAAAAGAGAGGGGCACCCTGAGCTCAGGGGCTGCGTGCGCTCCTGGAAAGCAGGCAGGTGCCTGGGGAGTCCCAGGGAGCCTCCTCCAGCTGAGCCTGCTTCTCTCCTGCCCAGGTTCAGATCCTGTACCTGCTGCTTTGTCGCTCCTTCCAGCTCGCTTACCTCCTGCAGCACCCTGAAGAGCGGGCACAGCCTGACCTTTGCCCTGGGCCTGCAGGGGACACATCTCTGAAGCCACTCTCCAGCTCAGGGGGCCCCGCTACCCTGGTGCGGGAGACCTTCAGCCAAAATCAGCTCACACAGAACGTCCGTGCCCTGGTCTCCTTGCGGCGGCTGCCAGCAGAGGAGCCAGGGGACACTAGTGGGGTATGCAGCACCCTGCTCAGGGGTGGGCAGTGCACAAGGCCACTGGGCGAGGGCTTGGAGGTCGTGGTGGAGGGGTGGGCTTTGAGGGGTGTTGCCGGACCTGACCTGGCTGGGCCTGCATCTGCCTGCCCACTGGCCTCTCTTGGTGCCCTAGAAGGAGCTGCCTGAGTCAGAAGGCCGCAGCGCCCGCCATGCCCGCCTGGGGAACCCCTACTGCTCGCCCACACTGGTGCGAAAGAAGGCCATTCGCAGCAAGGTGATCCGCTCGGGGGCCTACCGGGGCTGCACCTACGAGGCCCAGCTGCAGCTGTCAGCGCGGGAGTCCTGTGAGTCAGGGTGTCTTCTGTGCAGGCGCCAGCAGCCTGGGTGTGCGTGCGTCATGGAGCCTGTGCAGCCGTGTGCGAGCTTTAGAGCCGAGTGGGTGTGAGTGGGGCTGCCGGCTTACAGGGTTGTCTGCTGAGGCCTGCCAGTTGGAGCCTGGCGTGAGGACAGAGGAACGAGGGTCCGAAGTCTTAGGCCAGACTGCTCAGGGAAGGGTTTGAGCTCTCCCTCTCTGACCCTGGGTGGTCTCCTCAGATCCTGCTGCATGGGAGGCGTGGCCCCGCAGTCCTGGTGGCCCCCCGTGCCTGGTGGAGATTGAGGGCAGCCTGACGGAGAACATCTGGGCCTTCGCTGGCCTCTCCAGGTAGGAAAAGCTTGACCTGGCCTGATGCCAGTCCCTTGAAGTATGCAGAGAAATGGGGGACGCCTTCCCATTGGGGTGTGTGCACCCCTGTGCGTGGGAAGAGTGCTCCCCGTCTCAGGGACCTCAGGCCAGGGACTTCTCCATCCTGGGCCTTAGTTTTCTCAAACGTAAAATGTGTGTAATGGGACCATCCTCACGGGCTGTGGAGAGGTCACATGAGGTGATCAGGTGAAGCCCTCAGGGCTGGCCTGTCACAGGGCCTCTCTCCTGATGGGAAGTTTCCAACAATTAAGGACCTATAGGGTCTTTTTTTTTCTCTCCCTTTTATTTTCACCATAGGGGGGGGGGGTTGAACCCAGGACCTCCACACTGAGCTACATCACTAGCTCTTTATTTTATTTTATTTTTTTTAATTCTGAGACAGGTTCTTGCTGAGTTGCTAATTTCCTGGACTGGGCTCAAACTTTTCCATCCTCCTGCCTCGGCCTTCCAAAGTGCTGGCGTCATAGGTGTGTGCGGCTGTGCCAGGCCTGCAGGTCTCTTTAACTTCCTAAGAGTTTCCTTGCAGGTGCTGTGTTTTTAAGGGCATTTATTTAATCCTCAGGCTGGCACCACGCCTTCCGGCTGTTATATCCACACCCAGAGCAGCTGCCAGAGGTTGGTTTCTGACTCGGGGTCCTAATTTAAGCCTCTGCTGCCTCTGCCCAGGCCCTGTGCACTGGCTCTGCTGCGGAGGGATGTGGTCGGTGCCTTCCTGCTATGGCCTGAGCCCGGTACCAGCGGCCAGTGGTGCCTGTCTGTGCGGACGCAGTGCGGCGTGGTGCCCCACCAGGTCTTCCGGAACCACCTGGGCAGGTTCTGCCTGGAGGTAAGAGCCTGGAAGCCTGCAGGGGTGGGGTGGTGTGGTCTTGGCCCCACCCCTTGGCTCTACCTGCCCTTTGTCCTTCCTGTCCCTTCCTTTCCTGAGGCTGGCCCCTTGAGCTTACCCTGCCCCCTCATTGGTTCTCTGTGGCCCCACCTCTTCCCCACTCTCCATCCTGCCTCCACGGTCTTGCTCCTTCCTCACTGGTCCTAGGCCCCTTGGCCCTGCCACTGCGCGGCTGCAGACTGTGCCTTGGCCTGGAGACTCAGCACAAGGGAGGGGTCCGGTCAGGGACGGATTCTTTAGAAGGGGCTCTTTGGGAGGGAGTCTCAAATAGAGTTGGGCCTAGATAAGGCCTCACATTTTTATCTAAACTCTGGCTTTTGAAAGTTCTGCTTTCCTACTGCCTAGAGCATAGGCCATGTTTAGTAGAGGAGGAAAGTGCTGAGCTTGCACAGCCTCTGAGTCTCTGGTCAAGTACTGGCCTGCCCAGGTGGGAGGAGAGGAAAAGGGAGAGGAGGGGAGGGAGGGGAGGGGGTCTCTGGCTCAGCCACATAGTACCTGTGACCTCTCTGAGCTCTGCTTCCTCTCTCCAAAGCCGGGTGGGGTGGGGTGGGCCTGGAGCTGAGGATCCTTCCTCCCCAGCACCTGCCAGCAGAGTTCCCCAGCCTGGAGGCCCTGGTGGAGAACCACGCTGGGATGGAGCACAGCCTGTTCTGCCCCCTGGACATGGGCCGCCTGAACCCCACCTACGAGGAACAGGACTGTGGGCCCCAGGGCAGGCCCCCCCGGACGCTGCGGCCCCTCAGCCACGCCAAGTCTGAGGCAGAGCTGCTGGGCCTGGGTTAGGAAGAAGGTCCTGGATCCCAGCTGGCTGCAGCCTCTGAAGCTGCTCCGCCTTCTCACACCCCACTGGCTGCCAGTTCCATGTGTCTCAGCCCCCATCAGTCTTCCATCGCTTCGCTGCCTGCTGTAGAGGAGCCCTGAGATTGAGTGTGTGGCTCGCCGAGATTCTAGGAGGAGCAGGTGGCGCGCCAAGCTTCCCAAAACTTCAGTGACGGGGATGTTTGTCTCCCAGGCCAATGATTTGCCTACGCACAAGAGCTTTTCATGGGGGCGGTGCAGCCCTCTGCCAAGGAGCTGGGCCTCTACCTCTGTCTGGGAGGCTCTGGAGAGCTCCCGTGGAGTGGGAATCTCAGCCCCTGGGCTCTTTCCCTCTGGCTGTTCACCCAGGAGGACGGCACTGGGCTGCCCTGCCCAGCTCACCCTGCAGACCACATTGCTTTGCTGGCTACCTCGGGAGCCACCCGATCCTGATGTTGGCTGTGGTTGTTGGGGCCACCTGTCTCATCAGGCCAGTGCCATGGGGATGGAACAGAACGGAGTCCTTAAAGGTAGACAGCCCTGTCACAGGGAGCTGGGCGTCAGAAGCAGGGAGAGCTGGGGAAGCCATTCTAGTGGAGGAGGTGGCCCCACTGGTGCCTGATGAGTCCTTTGTAAGACTTGGCAGATAAATACGAATCTACCGTGGGACAAGTTTGTTTCTGATGAAGTTGTATTCCTGAAGTGAAGACCAGGTTAGGAGTCTCGGGGCCCACCCTTTCCACATCAGGGTGTGTGGTGGGCCAGTGATCGGTGCCTTGGAAGTAACAGATTTCTGACTCTGGGCAGGAGGAGGGCAGCCCCAGCAGAATGGAGGGGAGGCAGGCAGGCACCCTGATGTTCCCCGCCTCCAGCCCCCACAGGACGTGACCTTGGCTAGAGACTTAACACTGTCTATTAAGTCAGGTGCCACAGCGGCCAGAGGAATGTGCTGTGGGGTGCTTTTCACTGGAAACACTGCACTGACTTCATGCCGAATGTGAGGGACTCCTCAGGCCACCTGTGCTGCAGCCCCCCCCCCCTTCCTGGGCAGAGCACTGGTCGATGGGGGAGACCCTGGCCTTACTCCAATGGCAGGGAGAGGGTGGGGGATTCCACACCTAGGGTGGCAGCTCCTGAGACCTACACCTAAGGAAACCTGGTGATTGGCCAGCACTTGGGCCAGGCTCTCTGGGGTGGGGTGCTGTGAACAAGCTGAGGGGGGTATTCCGCAGGCCTGCTAGCGTTCCTCCAAGCAGCAACTTGTGGATCACGAATTACAGATAGGGCAAAGGTTTTGCTCATGTGTGTGAACTACGCATGTCAACAACAGACCACAGTATTTTTGTCTTTGTTCCAACTAGCACCTAGGAAGTCAGACTTTCCTTACTGTGTGGACTGTGAGACAAATTAAAATGCATTTCTTCAGGTTGCTAAGTGCACACTTTTGCTTGAAAGGCGTGGTCTTCATCCAGTTTGCCTGTTTTGTGTTTGTTTCTAAACATAAAACATGTCCTCAGCTGGTACAGACCCTTGAGGGCTGACAGTATCCTGAAGGGCTTGGGTAGGTTGAATCAAGTCCTGTCCCTCTTCTGCTTTAAGCCTGCAGTGGTATCTCCTGGAGGAGGAAGAGCGGAGACCCCGTGCTTTGGCAACTCAGGCTTGCTTTCTGCTTCTGCAAAATGCCACAGGACCTTTGCACAGCCCAGATACAACTCATCGTCCTCCCTCCCTTTAGCCTGGTTAACTCCTCAGCTGTCATAGCGCAGCTCTAATCAGACCCAGGATGCCTGTCCTGACTGCCTAGACAGTGATGACAAACCTAGGGCATGCGTGTCACAGCGGGCTGTTTGTTATCATCACTGGCCTAGACCCAGGTTGGTTTTTCAGATGTTTCACAGAACTGTTCTTTAGTTTGTAGTGTTTCATTTATGAGACTTTCTGGGATTTTTGTTTTCAGTATCAGTCCCCACGCTGGATTGTGGCCTTGGTGGGGCGGCTGCTTTCCCAGCATCTGCTGCAGTGCCAGGCTTGGTCCCCACACTAGGTGTTTCCAGGCAGAAGATTCCAGAAAAGGTGTAGCAGAGCCGCTCTTCTGGATGGGGGATATGCTGAGTGACCTTTCCATCCGAACGACTTGTGCTTCCTGCTCCCTAATTCTAGGATCCAACTCAGGGGCGCGCCACCACTGAACTACACCCTCATCCCTTTTTATTCCGATAAATATTTATGTTGCCCAGGCTGGCCTCAAACTTACGGTCCTTCTGCCTCGGTCTTAAAATCTTAAGGCTCAGGAAAAACACAGTGGGATCAGTTGTCCAAGGGGCTGTAGGATGGGCGCAGCCTATCCAGGAATCGGTACAGGGAGATCAGGGTCCTGGTCGCCCTTCTCTGTGAGCCCCTAACCCCCGCCGGCGGCCTCCCCTCTTGGGTCTCTCCACCTCTGAGGTTCAGCATGGGCTCCCGGTCTGGGCCAGATGGGCGAACTGCGAAGTTGCTGAGCTGTGAGCGCGGACGCTCTGATGCTCGGATCTTCAGCCCCAGGAAGGGATCGCGCGCCTGACTTTCGAGGAGCCGCATTTGTGACGCCCCGGGCGTTGCCCGGCAACGGCGAACTCGGCTCCTGCTGGGTTTGCGCGGGCGGCGGGCGGCGCGGGGCTCAGGTCCTGCGGCGGCAGCGGCGGCGGCAGCGTGGATCCCCCACTTCCCCGCCGGGCCCCTCCCGGTCTCGGGCTGCTCGCCCCAGGCCTCTCCCCAGCCCCGAGCCGCCCCACCCCCCAGCCCCGCGGGTCCCCCGGAGCCCATGGCCTCAGAGTCCGTGAAGGTGGTCGTGCGCTGTCGCCCCATGAGCCAGCGCGAGCGGGAGCTGAACTGCCAGTCGGTGGTAACGGTGGACTCCGCGCGCGGCCAATGCTTCATCCAGAACCCGGGCGCCGCCGAGCAGCCCCCCAAGCAGTTCACCTTCGACGGCGCCTACTTCGCGGAGCACTTCACGGAGCAGATCTACAACGAGATCGCCTACCCTCTGGTGGAGGTGAGGGCGCGGGGCCACCCTGAAGGCTCGGTCAGCACTGCCCCAAGCCAGGAGGAGGCCTTTGATGTGAGGGGCGCGCGCGGGGTGGGGCGGATAGCAGCAGGTGGTTCTGACTTCGTGTCCAGGTCTCCCCTGAACCCAGTGCCAAGGCTGGCTGGAATCCCTTCCTTCCAGCACCTTCCCCGAGAACTCCAGGCCTAGGACCATTTGCCCTCCACCCTGACCCCAGACCTACAGGACCCTGGAACCTCCAGCCACTTTCCCAGGCTGCCCCAACCCTCCCAAGACCCCAGGTCTCCTCCCAGGGCCCTCCTGAGCTTGGTGTCCTGTTCATCTCCCAAGCCGAATCCCCCATCTCAGCCTCATCTTTCCCAGGGCCTTGTGGCCGTGGTCCCTAATTATTATGCAGAAAGCCCCTGGCCTGGCTTTGCCTTGAGGAAAGAACTCCCTTTACCTTTGGTCTAACCTGTCTCTTACCCTTCTGCGATCTGATAACAGAGAGGAGATAGTTCCTGGCTTCTTTTGACTCTCACTTGCAGCTCACATGTAGGTGCTGACAGGGCAGGCACTCACATTTCCACAATGGGGAAACTGGGGCCAGAGGCAGGAAACGTGTCCCAGCTTCCACATTAGTTACTGGCAGCGTTAGAGCTGTGTGCTGGCCGCGCGCTCTTTCCTCTCCACCGCATCTCCCAGTGTGAATCTGATCGCCAGGTCGGTGACACATCAAGGGCTGTTCTGTGGAGGATGAAATGGTTCAGGAGACACTTCACAGGGCATGGTACAGTGTCAGGGGCTCTGAGAAATCCCCAAGTGAAGAAACCAGCTTCACTTAATGAAATCAGTGTTCTCAAACGCTTGAAACGGGCACTTTGAGTTTTGGCCAGTGGAGGCGCCTCCCCCATCTCCTGCCCAGGTGTCAGTCAGAGCCTTTGAGAGGGCTGAGCTGACCCTGGTGACCCTGACTGGAGATGATGCCCAGAGGATGAGGAGTGACTCCCCCTTGTATTGGTTCTGGCTCCTGCTCTGGGGATAGCAGGTCATCCATTGGTTGGGTGGTCTGGATTTCCAGACTGGAAGGGACCCGATGGCCCATATGGCCCAGCCCTCCTCTTCCATTGGGTCCCCAGATGTCTGCCAGGTGGAGGAGGACCAGCCCTCAGTCTGATTCTTCACTGACTGGACATTCATTCATCCGCCCAGCTAACTAAACAATAGCGTCTCCATACTGGGCACTGTCTGGGCCTGCGGTTCATGTGAAAGAGAAACCCACTGCCATCAGCAAGCTCAAGGCCAAGGAGAGGAGCAGCTGACCTGATAGTTACATGGGTGGGAGAAGTCTGGGGGGGGCTTTGGCACATGGTGAGGGGAGGCCCTCTGGACTTGAAGTGGATGGGGGGAGGGCAGAAGGACCCCCTGGAGAGGGGAGGCCCAAGCTGGGCTCTGAAAAGTGAGGGAGTCTGCTGGACAGGAAGGTGGAAGAAAGAGCCCATTAGGGAGAGACCAGCGTGTAGCATTTGATCTTTATGAGGACTGAGGCTTGGAACATCATGGAAAAATTTAGGACAGTTCTAATTCCCAGCACCAAGTTCTCAAGCTTTATCTTCCTGCCTTGGAATTAAAGGAAGAGCATGCAAATCATATGCAAAACAGCATTCAAATAATGTACAAATCGCAGCAGAGGCAGGGCCTAGGGCCAGGTGTGCCTCTCTGATGCTGTCCCCAGGGTGCCCCAGCTGATAGCATGAGTCACTGCAAGCTCCAGGAGCTGCTGTCAGGACCAATGGCTCTGGTACTCCCAGCTGCCATTTTCTCACTTTCTGCCCTTTCCATTTTGTTTTCCACCTTTTAAAGCCAGGCTCTGTCCCTGATCTTTTGTCTCCGGGTGATGATGGCCTTTTCAACTCTCGTGGGTACCTTATCCCCAACTCCTTTTTCTATTTTTTAATTTTCTTGCTAAGTTACCCAGATGAGACTCAAACTTCTGATCCTCCTGCCTCAGCCTCCACATGGTCTGGGATTACAGGTGTGTCACACTGTACCTGACCCAAGGTCCCTTCTTAACCAGTGGCTCTGCAGCTTCTCCTCCTGTTCCTTCACACCCATGGTCTTGGAGCAGCCTCCTGCTGTCTGCCCAGGGGCCCTTAGTGAGGCATCTGCCCTGTCTGGGATGGGGCGGATGAGATGGACCTGGTTTCCAGAGACATCAAGGAGAAGACTGGGCCCTGGATGGGACATTCAGGACGGAGCAGAAAAAGGATGGAGGGAATTCAGGCCAGATGTTTCAGTTTTAGTAGTAGATAAAACATGTCACACATTCAGGCTGTAACATGATGTCATGAGAGTTACTGCTGAAGATAACACCAAGTTAAAGAGGCCCTGGACCCATCTCCAGCAGAGAGAGGGAGAGAGACGCACGAGACAGAGACACACATAGTCAACTGACCATTGATTTCATGAAAACTCTTTAGTAAATAATGTGAGTGAGGGGCTGGGATTTAGCTCAGTGGCATAAGCACCTGCCTTGCAAGCATGCGGTCGTGAGTTTAATCCCCGGTATCAATTAAAAAAAAAAAAAGAATAACTGTGGGAGTCCAGAGTGGTGCATTTGGGTCCTGCTCCATGCGGGGCTTGTCTCGGGGGACCTGCTGTAGAAACACACCCGGAATTGTTTTCTATTTAACTCCAGAGCACTGTTATCCTATAGAATTTTCTGGGACATGGAAATGATTCGTATGTTCACTGGTCAATTAAACATGCATGAGCTGGCTGTGGTGGAGCACACCTGTAATCCCATCACGCAGGAGGCTGAAGCAAGAGGATCACCACAAATTTGAGGCCAGTCTGAGCCATGTAGTGAGTTCAAGGTCAGCCTGCACTATATAGTGATATCCTGTCTCAAAAAAAAAAAAAAAAAAAACAACCCAACAACAGCGAAAAAACCACACAAGCCACATGTGGTGAGTGGTACTTGAAAGAGGTCAGCGCTGTAGGGGAACAGGGTTTTAATTTAATTTACTTTGATGCCCACATGTGGCTCGAGGTTCTGAAGCATTGCCTTCCAGCACAAATACCAGAAAAGCCACATATATAACTTGGGCCTATCTGGTGGCCCTATTTTAAAAGTAAAAACCCAGTACAGAGAGCCAAAATAAAATTTAACAGCATATTGTCACTATATAAGAAATATTAATGAGATGGTTTACATTCCCCATACTGAATCTTTGAAATGTGGTCTGTATTCTATGCAGTTACAGCACATCGCAGTTTCAGTCATTAAAATGAAATGGAACAAAATATAAAGTCGAGGTTAATGAAAAAATGTTTTGTACTGCTTCTGGGTTTTTTGTTTTTTGGTTTTTTGTTTTGTTTTTTTTGAGACAGGGTCTTGCTTTGTAGTTCAGGCTGGCCTTGAACTCACCATGTAGCCTAGCCTGGCCTCAAACTCAGGGAGGAGATCCTGCCTCACCCTCCGGAGTGCTGGGATTTACAGGTATGTGTCACCACACCCAGCTTGCTTCTATTTTTAAATATAAATTACTTAAAATAAAATAGAGCTGGGGATGTAGCTCAGTGGTAGAGTGCTTGCCTACTATGTGCAAAAGCCTGGGTTTGATCCCCAGCACATCGAAAGAAAAAAAAATAAGCATTAGTTAATTAAAATAAATTTGGTTTCACTTTTACAGCTTGGGTCATGTCGATACCTGGAGCTGCCCTTTCTCCAGGGTCTCCCATGTGGCCCCGCTGTGTCTGCCTGTGGGCTTGAGAAGCTAGCCCTGCCCCTGGGTCAGTGATC
Organism: Hydrochoerus hydrochaeris; assembly: GCA_004027455.1. NCBI lineage: Eukaryota > Metazoa > Chordata > Mammalia > Rodentia > Hydrochaeridae > Hydrochoerus > Hydrochoerus hydrochaeris. Next base: position 191,118 of record PVLA01003709.1, read on the forward strand.
TTGCACTGACCATGCACCTGGGCAGCCCCTGCGTGTGCCACTGCCCTGAGGACCTGCAGGTGCCCATGCAGTAGTCATGGTCTCCTTGGACAAGGACGAAGTGCTCATTCGGCTCTACCAGTCAAAGTGGGCCTTGCCCTCAGGGGAGCTGTGACATGGTGGCTTCAGCCTTCTGTACCTCTGCTTTGGTCCAGGCATGGGTTTCACCGTGGAGCAGGGTGTGACGGCCACACAGCTGTAGGCCTAGGGGGCAGCTCTCTGGGCCAGCGCTCTGATGCTGGAGCCTCTCCCAACCCATAGTAAGTTCTAGAACTTGTGACCTCACGGGCTCTGTGTGGGCAGGGACCACATCCACCTTGTTCCCTGCTCTGTCCCCTGCCAGTAGTCAGATGACTGAGTGCGTCGTTGGACAGAGAGTGACTTTAGAGACCGTACTCTGGTGGCCTCCAGTCCTCCCAGCTCGTCTTCCGGCCCCCTGGCCCGATGCCAGGGTGTCTCCTGTGTCTGCTCACACTGAGCCCTCGTTCTCTTCCTGTCACCCATCAGAGTCCAAACCACCCTGCCCACTCCCTCAGTCGTTTGCAGTGCACAGAGCTGGCTCCCCCGAAGGCTTTCCCTCCTCTCCCGCTCTGGCCAGGTTCCCCTCTCTGCACTCCCACTCTTTGCCTGTTGCAGGGATACCCCTCCCTCCGTGGTGAGCCTCCCTCCAGCTGACATTTAAGGAGTGGCTGCATAAACCAGCACTTTGTGTGCTAATGCGTGCAGCGTGAACACATAAACTGCTGCAGGACGGGTGCCGTGCTTGCCCTTTATGACAGACAAGGAAACTGAGGCTCAAAGCACCCGAGACCCACCCAAGGGCGCACAATACAGTGGAGATAGGATTTGAACTCTGGTGCTCGGGCACCACAGCATAAGCTCTTAGTCCCCACGGGCACAATCTCCCGTGTCCAGTAGACCACACACTACTCCGCCACTCCTCCCCCTGCCCAGCGCCCCGGGGCAGGAGACCCCAGGGCCCCGAATCCTCAGGTTAGGAGGAGGTGGCATTGCCTGCCTGGGCCTGAGTGGCTGAGCTCTGTCCTTTGGCCTCCTCCCTTACAGGGCGTCACTGAAGGCTACAATGGCACCATCTTTGCCTACGGCCAGACGGGCAGCGGGAAATCCTTCACCATGCAGGGCCTGCTGGACCCACCCTGTCAGAGGGGCATCATCCCCAGGGCCTTTGAGCACGTGTTCGAGAGTGTTCAGGTATGGACCCCTCAGAAGGAAGGGGCAGAGCTAGTGTCACAGGCGCACTGGTCCCCAAGGCGCTTCTGACCTTTGGCATGGACGGTGGGACGCGGTCAGAGCTCTGCCTTGACTTGGCACAGATGGGTGGGCAGCGGCTACTGGTTCCAGAAAAAGTGATGGGGAAAAACTTAAAGCTCAGAAAATTCTGCTCACCCGTTCTAAGTTTTTTCTCCTGCCCTTTTTGGATTTTAGCATTCGGTTAACATTTCCAAGGATGTGAAGACTCTGAGCACTGGCATGAGAGGTGGTATAGAGCAGTCACCGAGGACTCAAGCGGACCGAGTCTTATACTCGGCCCTTGGCATAATTATCTCAGTGGGCCCCAAACCCTCTGTGGTGGCCCCTTGGAGACCTCCAGGAGCCAGGGAAAGCTGCCAAGGATCAGCCTGGAGCTACTGCTTGGTCCAGGCGTTACCGGTGGCTACAGTTTTTCTACCTGAGGCCCCTATTTCCTTTCCCATGAGGCTTGTAGACAGAGCATTAGACACACAGCTCCGCGAAAATACGCAACAGAGACAGGCCTGAGGGTGTACCAAGCTCAAGGGGAAGGAAGTTTGCCAGAACAGGCCGGGCGAGGCAGAGGTGGGAAGCGTGTGACCCTGAGGCCCACCACCCCCATGATGTCCTTGTGGTCGAGGTCTCAGGCCCAGCAGCAGCTGGACTTGGCATCGGATGCCTCCAAGTGCTCTGTCCTCTCTCCTCAGTGTGCAGAGGACACCAAGTTTCTGGTTCGGGCCTCGTATCTGGAGATCTACAATGAAGATGTCCATGACCTGCTGGGGGCTGACCCCAAGCAGAAGCTGGAGGTAGGTGCAGCTCTGGTGTGGGCGTTGGGGGCTGGCTGGGGGACGCCCGCGTTAGTGGCTTACATGAGAAAAGCAGGGAAGACATCCTGGGGCACAGATTTAGAGCCCAGTGGGGACTTTGGAACTTGAACTTCGGAGTCCCTGATGCGGGAGATGGTTAAGAGGCCTCCCTGGCCACACAGCGGGGCTGGATCTCTCTCTGGGCAATGCCACCTCTGTCTTTTAAAACAGAAGTTTTGCGATTGATTTTATTTGGAAAAAAAGGATGCAGCTCATAAAAAATTGGTATGAAAATCCCCAAAGGCCCTTCAAGCTAAGAAGATGCTAATATTTTAATATTATCACGGACTAAGTATTTATGATTTTCTGGCTGCTCCAGGCACATTGTTCCATTTAATACTCAGAGTCAAACTGGTTGAGTAGATACAGTGTTGCTTTGCCAATTCACCAGTGTGGAAGGAAGGTTCAAAGAGGCTCCTTAACTTGGCTGAGTTTCTTACCATAGCAAGTGGCCACCCTGGATTTGAACCCAGGTCTGTCTGATCAGAGTCTTGGGTCTCAGACAGCTTTGTACTGCTGCTGATAGGAGATCAAGGACCCATGTTATGGCCTCATGAGACTCATGGGGGATCGGAGCAGGAAGTGAGCTGAGCCGCTGAGCCTTTGGGATTCAGAGAAAGGGTGGCACGGGTGACAGGGGGCTGCCAAGTGGAGCCCTCAGGAGATGGAATCGAGGACAGATGGGGAGCTCACGGCAGAGGAGGTCAGGGCTGGCACAGTCAAGCAGTGAGCCTTACACGCATTTCATAAACTGTCCAGTCTCCTAACAGACTCAGAATGAAAGAATGTCATTTTACAGGAGTGGGGAGCAGAGTTAGGCACCTGAGGGCTCTGGCCAGATAGTCGGGAGCCCAGTGAGGCGAAGACAGCTGCAAGGCCTGGACAGCCATTGGCGTGGCCGGGCTGGTCTCAGGTCTGGGACTCTTTCACCTTCACCTTGGTGAGAGGCCCTAACCTCATCTGTCCAGGGCTCTTTAAATGCTGGCTGGACCTGGTATGATCCAGAGGAGAGAGGCCATCAGGGGATGATGACACAGATCTGGGACCAGAAATCCCCCTCTGGTGTCCCCCTACCCCTCCAGTTCTGGTGTTGCTTAGCTGACACCTTTCCCTGGTGTGGGGGGGATAGAGAGCAGTCATTTCAGGTCCGAGAGAGGGAGGGATGGTCATCATTTGATTTAGTCATTCATCAGAGACTTACTGGGAAGGGCACAGGTGCCAGGCCCTGTACTGTACCAGACCCCTGGAGTGAGTCCTCCCATTCATCTCCATCCAGACCCCCTGGAACCAGGGGGCCGTTCCTCCTGCAGCCAGCTGGGCACAGCCAGCAGAGCTCTGCCCTCTCCGTGCCGGAACCCCACCACCCACCCAGAGCCCTGCTCCATCTTCTGTCTCCCAGAGCAGCTGAGTCATGGCTCAGCCCCCAGCCAGGGAAACGGGGAAAGGAGGCAGCCCAGGGTGTTGCCCCACTTGGCACCTGAAGAGGCCTGGCTGTGGGCTCCGTCTGCTAGCACAGTTTCTACCGCACTGGAGCAGCCGGGCCCCTCCTCCTCTTCTGCACTGCCCTGGGTCCTGGAGGCCTTGGCTCTCCTGGCCTTGTGCTCTTGCAGCTGGGCCTCAGGGCCTGCTGATGACAGAAGCCTGAGGGGAAGCACCCCTTCAGGCCCTTGGCACACTCCCCCAATGACAGCTCTGCAGACAGCTCTCCTGCAAGCCTCCCGCGACTGTAGAGGAAGCATCGCTCTCGCCCTTCATACAGAATGACACCTGAGGCTTATTGGACCTAGGTGGAGCCCAGCCCAAGGGCTCACAGAGGGGAGAAAACTGGACCCCAGAGACCGGTTGGTGCGGTGCATCCTTGTAAACTGAGCAGGTGTAGGACTGGAGATTTAGCTCAGTGGTATAAGCATCTGCCTGACAAGCCTGAGGTCGTGAGTTCAATCCCCAGTACCAAAAAACAAAACAAAACAACTGAGCAGGCTTCCCACGATGCCTGACAAATGTTACCATGAGAAGCTGCTAGGTCACCACACACACCTGTGTGGAACCTAGCGCAGGACCACACCACCTCTGGACAGAGGATAAGGGCCTACCTCCTCCATGGACCCAGGCCTGGGTCCTGGTTACGTCCCTGCTCCAGCGCCCCACTCCATCCCTGCCACATCCCAGCTGGTTGCCATGGCAACCTGCTCTGGCCTCTTGCAGCCAAGATGAGCAGTTTCCAAGGAACTTGGCGTGCAGCTGTCCGCCATTCACTCAGTGCTTCCCTGGGGTATGGGGCAGGGTGGGAGCAAGAACAGTGGGGAGGGGACTCCTGGGGACATAGAAGGTGTGCAGGGCAAGTCTTCCCAGGCTTACAAATAGTCTGAGACCTCGTAGGTGAGAGGTTGTCCATTGAGGCTGTAACTTAAGCCCAAGGCTCTTTATGACCTGTGTTCCCCAAGCCTCCTCACTCATTCCCTACACACATTTTATAGATCCATTTCCTCGGAAGCAGCCTCATCCCCTTTCACAGATGAAGCAATTAAGGCCTAGAAAAGCAAACTGACTAGCAAGTGACTGGCTGGGTTTCTGCCCAAACTTACAGGATTGAATGGGAAACCAGGCTTCCCAAACCACCCCCAAGCACATTGTGCTGGGCAGGACCCTGGGCTTCTGAGCTGTGGGGATCCAGAGGGGCCTGAGGCACAGCCCCAGGACTCTAGTCCAGCCAAGCTCTGTGTGCAAGGGCCTCTGCTTCTGTCCTTTATGCTTCATCCTCACTGCCACTTTCTGTGTCTAGATCAGCCCTTTGTCAGCCCTCTGGGAGGCTGAGGCAGAAGAATTGCAAGTTCGAGGCCAGCCTCAGTAACTTAGTGCTTTAACAAGACCCTGTGTCAAGGCGGGGGATACAGCTCAGTATGAAGTCCTTGAGTTCCTTCCTCATGCCACAGACAGACAGAAGGTCAGCCCGCTGTCACTTCAAACTGCAGCTCCCACGGGGTGTCCAGCCTGTATTTACCCTGTCTCCGAAGCGCTCCATCACCAGTGGCCTCATAAGAGCTGTGTGGCCTTCAGCAAGTTGCTTAACCTTTCTTTTTTTTCTTTTTAATTTTTTTTTATTTAAAGAGAAACAAAAGTGTGTAAAGGGTAGAGATAATACAGAATTTCGAAAAAGATAAACAATAAGAAATCACTAGTTGATAAATTACATATTGTCCTCTTAGAAATAGTTGTTCAAGTTACAAAATTAAAGCATACAAAGTAGATAGTCAAACAGTGAGAGTGTAAACAGCTACGCATGCATGAGTCTCTACATGTATTTCTATTCTTTCTGTATGAGAGGGAAAAACAAATCTTAGCAAGACAAAACAAAACAAATTCCTATAAAAACATGAAACCAAAAAGTCATATAAAACCACAGTACAAGGTGAACTACAATGATTGCTGTGTTGTTTCTTGTTATCTTCAACAGAATTGTCTATATTATCAGGCATAATGAATATAGCAGTATAATTAAATATAGCAGTACATAACAATATTAGTAAAAATAAAACATTCTAGACAGTATAAAACTTCAAAGGCAGATAATAATCAAACCAGAGTGGATATTCTAGTGGATCTTGTCATCTTCAGTGCAGTTGCCTATACTCTCAGACTTGATACTATCAATCATAACAGCTTTGAATAAAATCTATCAATACAAAACAGTGATCTAACAAACCAGATTCGATTACGATCAGTCATGGTAAAACAGTGTAGGTTTTACAGAGCTTTAGATTAACTTAATAGGAAATTAAGGATGATTACCGTACTATATCCTGTTATTTTCTGGATTACTGTCTGTGCCCTCAAATCTAGTACATGTAGAATGACTGGAACAGAATATAATACATCTAAGCAGAGTAGTGTGAGTAATGTGGGTTTTAAATCCTGGTGCACTATTAACAATATAGTGTATCAAGGCCATCTATGTTAGAGTTTCTAGTTATCCTTCTAGTTATGCCTCATTTCTGCTATGCTATTTCTCTGCCTTTGTTTGTCTAGTTTTTCTCCATTCTACTGCCTGTCCCACTCATTGAGGCCTTTCTGCCACTGTTCCTAAAATCCTGGTATTTTTTTTCTCTCTCTCTAGAATGTCCTTCAGTATTCTCTGTAGGGTTGGATTGGTGGTCACAAACTCCCCCAGTTCCTCTTTGTCATGGAAGCATCTTGTTTCTCCATTAATTTCTAGTGACACTTTTGCAGGGTACATCAATCTGGGCTGGAGGTTATTTTCTTTCAGGGCTTGGAATACTTCTCTCCAAGCTCTTCTTGATCTGATGGTCTGTGTCAAGAAGTCAGCCATGATTCTGATGGGCTTACCTTTATAGGTAATCTGTTTCTTTTCTCTGATGCCTTTTAATATTCTGTTTTTATATTGAATTTCTGGTATCTTGATTATTATGTGTCTGGCTATAGCTCTGTTTTGGTTGTAGGTGGCTGGAGTTCTGTATGCCTCACATAACTGAATGTCATTTTCTTTTCCCATGCTTGGGAAGTTTTCCTTAATTATTTCTGTGAATAGCCTTTGTAATTCGCCTGTATGTATTCCTGCTTCTTTGTTCACATTTCTTATTTTTAAATTGTAGATTATCTTGTCATCTTCCAGCCTTTGCATTGCTACTGCCTGTTTCCTTGTTATTTTTAAGAGATCTTTCCTTTCATGGTCACACATTGCAAACTTGTCTTCAAGTTTTGATAGTCTATCCTTAGTTTCTTTTAAGGCGTTTTGCCAGCTTTCAGTGGAGTTTTTAATTTCCTGGTAATCTCTTTGAATCTGCTTCATGTATTCTATATTTTCTTTATATTCTTTATCAAATGTTTCTCTTTTTTTTTGACGAGCTTTTTTATGTTTTAATTTCTTCCTGTGTCAAGAGGATCCATCTCCCTCTGTCTGGGTTTCTCCAGGGTGTTTTATTCTGGCAAATGAGTTGTTTCTCCCGGAGGCTTTGTATTTTGTTGTTCACTGATCTGCCATCTTGACTTCTCTACTTAACCTTTCTGAGCCTCAGTTGCTCCTCTGTGCCTCCACGCCCATCCCAGGCGAGGTCTGGCTGTCTCTGCACTTCACACCTGAGCAGATAGTGGCAGCCTGTGCTCCCCCCTCCCTGAAGCACCTTCCAGTGGGGATGAGGAGCAGGTGTTCCTGGGTCCCCTGAAGCTGCCCATGGCAGCCATCCATGGCTTCTGAGGTTCCGACCAGCAGGGCCATTCAGCGGACAAATGCCTGCAGTCTTCATTCATTCTACTGTTACCCGAGGGATTGTATTTCCTCTTGCACTTGAAAAATACTGTGCTTCACAGCTCTGAGTCAGCAGCAAAACAACTCAGATGCCTGGGAAACAAGCGGGGAACAACTGGGTATGTTCATTTATCGCTGCCATTGCATGGGGCTGGCCTGGTTTAAGCCCAGCCAATAGCCCTTCACCTGCCATGGTCTAGGGACCTAGGGACAATAGTGCCCAGAGAACAACAGACAGATCATCAGGACAAAGGAGGCAGCATTCAGAGCCATTGGTGACTGCAGGGTCAGCCCCAGGGAGCTGCTGGAGTCCCCAGACTGCAACCACCTTCTTGGTCACAGTACAGGTAGTAACAGCACATTATAAGGCACTTCTCACCTGCCAGGCTCATTATTGTATGTGCCTAATTTTACTGAATCCTTACCATATTCCCAGTGAGATAGGCATTGCACACCCATTTTACAGATGTGACAACTGAGGCTCAGGTTAAGGTACCTGCCCATGGTCCCACGAGGAGGAAGCAGGTATAGGAGTGGATGGACCCCTGGCTATTATAGGGTATTTGAGGTGCCCACCTGCACCGCAGGAGGTCAGGGTGGTCCCCTTTGGGCCCTCTGCTCTGGTTCCTTGGGGACCCCAGATCCAACCCATTCAGATGCAGAAAGCCCTACCCCCACTGTCCCCCCCTGCAGCTGAAGGAGCACCCTGAGAAAGGCATGTATGTGAAGGGGCTGTCCATGCACACGGTGCACAGCGTGGCCCAGTGTGAGCGCATCATGGATACCGGCTGGAGGAACCGCGCGGTGGGTTACACCCTGATGAACAAGGACTCCTCGCGCTCCCACTCCATCTTCACCATCAACATTGAGATCTACGATGTGGGTATGTGGGCCGGGGGGTGGGCTGGGGAAGCCGGGCCAGGTCCACACTGCCAGCCAAGGGCCTGCGCCTGCTGGGCCTCGCAAGCCCCGTGGGGACCTGGAAGCCAAGCCCCAGCCATTGGACAAGCCGGCCGAGCATCTGCCCCAGGCTGGGACCTGTGCTTCCTGGATAAACACCAGCGACAGTAGTGACACTGTAGGCCAATCCTGGGCACTTAGCAGGGCCACACAATTTATGCACACATCTCCTTTGTTCCTCCTATGAGCTGCTTGATAACATTACCCCCATTTTGCAGATGAGAAAATTGAGGTTGTGTGACTGAAGTGTCAGAGTGGGGCGTCTGTCCCAGTGGTCTGCCCCCAGGCTGTGATTCACTTAGCACCCCTAGGCCAGATGCAGTGCTAAGCACTTTCCACGCCTCATTTTGTGTAAATCCACCACAGTCCTAGAAGTGGGTGCTGTGATTTTTCTTTTTACAGGTGAGGGAATGGAGGCTCTGAGGTTCAAGTTCCCACAATTGCTAAGTGAAATTTGGGATTTGAACCCGCATCTCCCAGGCAGCTGGGTTTTCCCATTATCACTGCAGCTGCCTCCAAGTTTGTGGTTTACCTGAGTGAAACCCTAAAGGGCAGTAAGCAGGAAGCAACCCCAGCCCTGAGGGGGGCCCCTGCCTCGGGGATTGGGTGGTCTGGCCCCAGAGCAGTGCCCTGCTGGTTACTGAACCAGGAACATCCATCTGTACCCCCAGGGGTGCCACATCTTAGGAGGATGGGCTCAGAATGGTGACAGCCTCCTGGGATGCCACTGGTGAGGAGCAGGGATTCATGGAGCTGGATGGGCCAGAGGGGAAGAGGACAGTTGGTGGGGTGACCCTTGGGCTTTGAAGGGCCCTTGAAGGTGGGACTGATACCTAAACAGCTACTGATAACATTTAAGCGTAGGTTCTTTTGATCCTTTTTTCCTTATGAAAATCTGAAACACAATTGAAACCTTAGGCTCTGAGTGGTTCTTTCCTTGAGTTTTATCTTATAGGCCACCCCTAAGCAGCTGGCCACTGGTCATCTCTGTGTCTTCATGACTGTGTGGTGGCCAGAGGTGAGCCTGTTGCCCATGCCCTTTGCAACCAGTCCTTGACAAGAGGTCAAGATTGTTTCCAGTTTTTCAGTGCTGTAAATAATGCTGTGATGAACATCTTTGTGCACAGAAGCTTTTCTGCTTGGAGAGTCCTTTCCTTGGGTTAGATTCCTTGGATGCAAAGGGTACAAACACATTTAAGGCACCTGGTGCATTCTGGTACTGGAGATTGAACCCATGACCTTTGCACTGAGCTACAGCCCCATCCTTTTTTTATTTTTTACTTTTGAGGTAACCTTACTAAGCAATCCTCCTGCCTCAGCCTCCCAGTCTCCTGAGATTACTGATGTGCACCACTATGCCCAGTTCATTTGATAATTCTGCAAATGGCTCTCCCAGGTGGTCCCACATTCCTTCACCCCCTTTTTTAAGTATGCAGAGCCAAGCCCCTCATGCGTCCATCTATAGTAATCAAACTTTCTTTCCTTACTTCTCGGTGCTGCACCCTGGACATAACTCAGGCCACTTTTGGTCTCTGCCAGTGGGAAACCGAAGCTGCAGCTCACTGGGACAAGGGCCAAGCTTAGCGAGTTGAACAGCCTCTGTGGGTGGGGCCAGGATGGGCCTGTTCTGAGCTCTGTGCTCCCATCCGGTGCCCAGCTTTCCATCACCCCCGACATCTGGGGTCTGCTCTGTAGCCCCAGCCCCTGGCCGTGCAGAACTGGCCTTGTTTCCAGGGAAGTGGACACCTGTCGTGTGCTGGGCGGGCAGCGCCTGGAGGGCTGTGCTGCTGGACCGCTCTACTCCTCCCGACAGCCAGCCCGGGGTTGGGGGCAGCCTTTGCTAGTCTCACTGTGGGAATCAGAGAGGTGCTTGGTTCTGCTAATGTCACAGTGAGGATGGGGCAGCAGGAGGTGTGTACCAGGTCTACGGGGCTCCAAGGCCTGTGCTCCCTTGTGATCCAGCTGTTTACTCCCTCCCTCCACCCTTGGGCTCACAGGAAGTCTGTAGAAACTGTTGTGGTGGCCAGCAGGACTCCAGCTGCCTTCTGCGAATAGCCTGTGACTCCCAGGCCCCTGCTCCCTGGACTCAGACAGCCCTACGTTGTGATCTTAGCTCTGCCTCTTGGCAGCTGTGTGACCTTGAGAAAGTTAGATGACCTTTCTGAGCCTCGGTGTCCTCATCTGTAAGATGGGCACAATAGTAGCACTTCTTTCTTGGGGCTCCCATTCAGCCAGCCTGAACCCTCAGCAGGTGGTGGCACTCAGGGCTCAATGGCGACCCCCTCTCTTCCTTGAGGGGCTCATCCCCAAGCCCTTCCCCCCCTGCCTGATTGTCCACAGATGATCGGGGCAAGGACCACCTCCGAGCAGGCAAGCTGAACCTGGTAGACCTGGCAGGCAGCGAACGGCAGTCCAAGACGGGGGCCACAGGGGAGCGGCTCAAGGAGGCCACCAAGATCAATCTGTCCCTGTCAGCACTGGGCAACGTCATCTCTGCCCTGGTGGACGGGCGCTGCAGGCACATCCCCTACCGGGACTCCAAGCTGACACGGCTGCTGCAGGACTCCCTGGGTGGCAACACCAAGACACTGATGGTGGCCTGCCTGTCCCCCGCCGACAACAATTATGACGAGACCCTCAGCACACTGCGCTATGCCAACCGAGCCAAGAACATCAAGAACAGGCCTCGCATCAACGAGGACCCGAAGGATGCCCTCCTGCGCGAGTACCAGGAGGAGATCAAGAGGCTCCGGGCTATCCTGGTGCAGCAGCTGAGCCCCGACGGCCTGTCAGGTGCCCAGTGGGCAGAGGCAGTGGGGAGGGGACCTTTCCTTCTGTTCTCTGGGAGCCACAGGAGGCGCATCCTTTCTGCACTCGGGTGGCCCAGCTGGTGTCGGTCCACACAGCATCTTCCTGTCTGTGGCCCCAGGACAAGGCCAGTGCATCTGGCCAGTCCCATCAGCTGCATGCCTGGCACCCACTCGCCTCCTCCGGCCACCACCCGTCACCCCCATCTGCCTGCCATCACTGTGGCAGCGTTGTGACCTAGCAGCTGGGTGACTCACCTCCCCGCACCCACCCCACTCCTGATCAGGCAGTCGTGGTTTTCATAGCA